>JAUCMU010000097.1:25215255-25238626 GCA_032275025.1 Enteromius treurensis
CCTATCGCTACACTTTATGGCAATATTGCACTGGTCTGTTGGACTTGGTTGAACAAAAATAAACAATATTTTGTTGCTTAAGCTTATGTATTATGTGTCATTATTCAATGGTATACTGGTCCCACCTGTAAGTCGCTTTGGATAAAAGCTTCTGCTAAATGAATAAATGTAAATGTAAAATGTAAATGTAAATGTAAATACTAAAAATCCATATGAAAAAACTTACTTCTTACTGTTCTCAGGTCAAATATTTATATGCGATTAAAATGCAATTAATTTTGATTAATTAATTACAAAGCCTCTAATTGATTAGATGATTTTTTTTAATCGAGTCCCGGCCCTAATATATATATATATATATATATATATATATATATTCAATTAAATATTGAGAAAATCTCTTTTAAAATTCCAAATGAAGTTCTTAGCAATCAGAAATTGCACAAAATCTTGATTATTTTGTTAGTGTATCAACTAATACTAAAATTAAACTCGACAGATTTGTTAGTGCTCAACACATCTTAACTTGGTCAAATGATGGATCTGTCTGTCATCTAGATATTTCCTTCATGCCATCTTCTCTGTCCATCCTTCACCTTGGTGTTCGCCAGCTGCTCAGCTGTTGCTGTTGTTCCTGGAGTAAAAATAGCCATTGGGCAGAGAGTTAATTCAGGCAGCCGTCAGCTGCAGGTTCTGCTTGACAGCACAGGTCATGAGATTCTCTCTGTCGGAAACCCAAACTCAGGTGATGTCATTATAGACAGCGCTGAGAGCCAAACAAATCAAACACTGAAACTCATTTATATTTCCATGAGCTACACAGCCTCAACATGCAACAAGTTTATTTACAAATGTCTCTTGAATTTAGCTCACAAAAACTTGTTTATTCTTATTTCAAATGAACCCACATGTAAATTTGATTGGGTCATAAATAAAGTGTTTTGTGCAAAATAAAGAAGTGTTTCGGAAAAGTCAGTCTTGGATGGTATTTATTGATTAATTAAAACGTAATAAAAAGTAGATTTGAGCCATTTCAAATCGTGAAAGCTGAGAGTCCCGTGTTCGTAGACCGTGCGCGCTTTGTTCCAGGACGCCGTTTCTTCCTGCGGGACAATCCGCGTGAGGGGAGACGACAGGGGAGAGATCCACAATTTAATTTCATGGTGTATGTGTCACCAAAGGCTTAGGGGTCGTTCACATGCAGCGCGTTTTGTGCGCGTAAGCTCAACAGCCGCGCTGTTTTGTGCGCGTAAGCTCAACAGCCGCACTGTTTAAAATCCAAAGCAGAAATGATTTTGTAACTGACAGCGCTTTCATGGTTGCCAAGTAACAGCAAACGCTACAGAAGTGCTTTGAAATTTGGTGGAGGAAGCGACGCGCCTCGCGTTTTCCACTCGTTTTCAGACGCTTCGTGAACTTACACTTATGTTACATTTAATGCTAAAGTATTGTTAACGCCAATACAAACATTATTTTAGTGTGTTAGAGTAGAAAGATGCAGCTCTGGTTAAACAGCTGGATGTTGAGTTGAAACGTTGCCTGAATGCCGCGGGTGATAGTTTGTAATGTGTGTGTTTCTGGTTCTCTAGGGGTGGGAGCAGACGCGGGTTTCCTGTCCCGCCGTTTGCGCTGCCTTGTTGATCGTAGCGCTGAAAACATTATATTTTACACAGTTTAATCTCTTTGTTTTTTTTGAATCTTTTTTTTTTTTTTTTTTGAATCGTTCGGTTCGTATGCATACCGAACCGAAAGCCTCACACCAAACGGTTCAATACAATATGACGTATCATTACACCCCTAATATATATATATATATAACTCCCTTTGAATTCATTGTAAAACATGTGTGAGATTCTGCGGCTTACTGGTCACATTGGCTTATTGGTATTGGGCTCATTTAGTAAATTTCTTTTTTTTTTCTACTTTTGCAAATAGCAAAGAGTTCTGGTCTACCAGGCAAGTTCTCTTTTGCAAACAACACCGGAACAAAGATGTTGTTTGGCTCTGTGGGGTCTGAGGAGCCGTTTTCTTTCACTTCAAAATTGTCATCTCCCGCACAGAGCGTGAGCTCCTCTTCACCACCTCCTGAGTCATCTGAAATACCTCAAGCTCCCAAAGCCCAGGGCAATGCTAGAGAAACTCTCGGCTCCTTTTCTGGCTTAAGAGTGGGCCAAAGTGAGGAAGGAAAGGAAGCCCCCAAAACAACCTTAGGTTTCAGTTTTGGACAACCTGGCAATGGATCTACAGGATTTGCTTTCAGTTCAGCACAAATAAAGCCTGCAGAAACTGGAAGTTCTGAATCACCAAGCATTGCAGCAGAGGCTCCAAAGACAATTGCCGCACAAGGATTTGGCTCGACTTCGTTCACCTTTAAACCACAGGAGGGAACTGCTCCCTCAATAAAGCCAGGTTTCACCATTCCCTCGACATCATCTTTTCCACCAGCTGCTACTTCTTTCAGTAGTCTGTTGAGAGCACCTCTATCAGAGACGCAAACTCTTTCAACAATGTCCCTCCAGCCAGAAACAACGACATCAACTGAGCCGGCTCTCTCCGCTGATACAGAACCTAAAGAACCACCAGCAGAACTCAGTCCTAAACTACCAACCTTAAGTGGCCCATCAGCCCCACCAGTTACTGAGGCCGACGCTCCCACCAGTACGGAGCCTACTACAGCGCTTTCCAACAAGCCCCCAACTCCTCCAACTCTCGAGGTCTCGTTCACACCACCTCCATCAGTTACCCCTCCATCCGAAACACCGGCACCTGTCACCCAACCTCCTACAGCAGAGCCAGTGTCTGATCCTGTCCCCAACACCACTAGCACTTCCACAGCCACTTCTGCGCCCCAAGAGACACCAGCAACCGCCCCATCCTCAGCTCCAACGTCCGAGAAACCAGGCTCTATCTTTGCCCCACCTTCAGGTGCCACAGAAAGTCTGACTGTAGAAAGCATAAATCCCACCAGTGTTGTCACTACAGCGGTCTCCTCTGCCTCATCTGTAGCCGTCACCACAAGTGGAGCTGCAACCCCAGTCTTCGGACAGCCCACTTCTGCCGCTCCAACCACCGTGTTCGGTTCTACCGCCTTTGGTGCCAATTCTACCACCTCTGGCTTTGGAAAGCCTGCCTTCGGACAGAGCCCCAGTGGAGGTTTCGGCCAACCTGCTGCCTCTGGTTCTTCTAGCGGCTTTGCCTTTGGTCAGTCTGCGTTTAGCGCAGGTTCTGGGTTTGGGCAGCCAGCCGCAGCCACCACCACATCAGCCTCAAACAGTGGAGGAGGAGGACTGTTTGGATCCTCTAGCTCAAACAGTGCCAGTTCCTTCTCCTTTGGAGCCGGCTCCGCCAGCTCCACGAGCTCTGCAGCCAATACTGGCGCTGGGCTTTTTGGCCAGACCAGCGCACCTGTTTTTGGACAGTCCAACTCAGGCTTTGGCCAAGGATCAGTGTTTGGCAGCAACACCACCACAGCATCTTCCTCGGGATTCGGCTTTGGACAACAACCAGGTGGGTTTGTAGAAAGTGCAATAATCATTATGGCCTGTTTCCACAAATTCCCAAAGGGAAGAGTAGGATGTTGAAATTACAGATTGTATACAAGTATATTGGATAAGGTTCAGGGCTGGTGCTAAATGAGAAGCTGCTGGATTGATCCTGGTCAGGGGTGGTGTTTGACAATCTGTGGGATGAACCCCAATAAAATACTACTATTTCTGTTTCTAATATTTCTATTACTGCAACAGCATACAAACAATGACCGTGAAAGTGTCAGGTATTGATTATGCGCTTCATTCACTGTTAAAAGTGAGTTAAATTTTATTTTACATTGGCTTTTATTGCCATACTGAAATCAATAACAGAAACCTTTCCTTAGATATTGCAAATAAATTAAAGCAAAGATATTTGTCAAAACTCAAAGTGAAACAATCATAGGACAAATATAACACTCACTCAGTATGTACATTTAATAAAAAAGTTGAATATTTTAGACTTGGATTATAAACTTTTTCGATTATAAACCGTTGCGAGGGCAGTGCGCTTCGAGAGAGAGCCTGCCCACACAGACTTTTGATTGGCTATGATATTTGATTATTTCTGGTCTGGACTTAACAACATGTGTAATGGTGGAGATAACTATTAGGGATCGACTGGTATGTGTTTTTTTAGGACAGGTGGCGACATTGATTGTTAAAGACCAAGTAGACCCAATAACTGAACCGATTTTGAACATATATGTATATGTCTGAGTGTAAAAATGAATGTAAAGATTAACAAGGGCTCTAACAAAAACTGCCTTTCCTGGTGTTGGTTATAAATACATATACATATACATATAAGTCAGATTATTAATACAGTACTACAGCTAAACAGCTTGGGGAAATGTATTTCACTTCAATAATTTACATTTTATAAATGTATGTAAAATAGCATAACCTCTCATAATTCTTTTTTTTCTTTTTTTTTTTCTGATGACTAAAATCAAACCTTCAAGAGTTAACTATTCAATTCATCATCTCATGCGCATTGATAAACTTTAAAAAAGCACAACATTATAATAAGTGTAAATAATTAAATTGTCTTCATAGCTCCATTGTTAAGAAGACTGCAGCTATTTTAATGAAACTATAACACTAATAGCCTATGATAGACAGACTTGGTTCAATATCCTATAGCCTTATCTTGGCCTATAGTGACAGTAACTTTTGAACAGTCTTTTTGCAGATACTGGTCCATAGCATTAGTCGATTCAAGTGTACTGACCTACATTTGATTAATTCATCCGAACTTTGACAAATCCTGTGACATTTCGCGTTATACAGTAAATCCCATTTATGCGACTGGATTCCACCATTCCACCTGCATTTTATGCAAACACAATGTAATTTAATACGAAACTATGCAAAACCATCTTCAGTCACCGCGGATAGACACTGAATGCCGCCGCTGGTGCGCTTCTCGTCCATGTGTAATACACATTAGGCTACACATTTATGCGTTAATGGTCGTTGTGTTAAAAAAGATTAAGCAATTAAAGCAAAGCACGTAAGGATATCTTTTTGTAGAGCTCATCTCCTCTCAGACCCTGTCCTGAAATGGCGGTCCTGACTCCTGTTCTCAAGCGTTTATTGGGAAATCCGAAATTACAAAACTGATACCCGATTATGTGAAAATGCTTACATATCGTGATAACAATATATCGGCCGATCCCTAATTACCATTTACCAACTTGAGGGGAAAAAAAAAAACTATTAAAGGGTAACTCCATCTCAAAATTAATCACTTACCCTTATGTCATTCCAAATCTGTAAAAGCTTAGTTCGTCTTCGTAACACAATTTAAGATATTTTTGACTGTCCCATGTACTGCCAAACAATTACCACTGTCAAGGTGCAGAGAAGGTATGAAAGACGTCGTCTGAATGCTCTATCTGCCCTCAGTGGTTCAGCCATAATATTAAGAAGCTATAAGAATTTTTGCACGGAAAGAAAACTAAATTGTCTTTTATCGTGTGTCAGCAATGAAGCAGCTCTTTTTTGCGTGTGCAGCTTGTGTACAAGCGACGTTCTGTATTAGAGGTGAAGACGATTTATATCCATAACAGTACTAATAAAAGGCTAGAAACATTTTAGGTGCGCCTTCAGCGGATCAGTACTCTTAACCCCATAGGGATTGTCCCACATTTATTCAGAGCATCTTGATGTTACGCCACCTGCTCACTGTGAAGCCCACAGCACATTCGCTAGGCTGTGTATTTAATTAATTCAGTTGAAGTCTTTCGCAGTTTAATTATCACACTGGGCCATATGGTGAATATTAAATGATTGTGCAGCCATGCTTGTGAATTTGCAGAAACAAAATGAGTTTTTCCACCATTGTGCCAAATAGCTGTTATTGTTATGGTTTGCCGTGCTGTGAAATCAGTAAGACTTTACGCAACAAATACATTTATCCATTTGGCACATGCTTTTGTCTATAGCCACTTGCATTTCATTCAAGTTACCCACTTTATCAGCTATCCCTTTCCGTGGGAACTGAACACATGACCTTGATAGGGACATGCTCTACAGGAACGCATCAGTTGTTAACCCGATAATGCCTTGATACTGTATGTAAACTATGCAAGGTATCACAGCCAATGAAATAAGAACCTCGGCTTACGAATTGCCAAAAAGAAGCAAATTCAATTAGCTCCTGGCTTAAGCATTTGAAACGCAGCACTGTGTTCATTTACACAAAAGCTACTCATGAGCTGTTGTTTTCAGTATCTCAGAACTGTTTACAGTATATAGGCTGAGCATTTTTACCCAAAATCCACGTATTAAAGCAGATCAGTAAAAACATTTGGGGGTTGCTGAGGTTGCTTCAGTGAGCTGCCTCTCCATACTGTGGTTGAGATCTAGCGTGTGTGGTTACTGGAGTAGTTGAGTGTTGTTCGAGAGTCAGGGCCGTGGATGTGAATGCCCAGCACTGGAATGTGCAGCAGTGCCAGGCGTGTCCTTAGGCCAGGATTTCTCCCATTCCTATGAATTCTCTGAGATCCTGAGACATCCCCATTATAAGCAGCTGAGTCTCTGACCTCTGACCCTTGAGCTTCAGTGACACTGTAGGATGCCCGGTTCACACCTGTTTATGCTCTGCTTATTTAAAGCCACGCTAGATCTGTCTGGTTGAATTTAGCCTGCATATTATGTTCTGATTTTCTGGATCATCAATGACTTTTGAGAAAAACTATACACAAAGAGAGCATTGAAAGCCAATGTTTCAGGCTCTAAATGCCAATTAATCAAATGCACATCTTCCTTGTTGCTTGCACAAAACTTGACATTTGCATTCACAAATGTCTCTATACTGCAGGATCATTGTAGAGCGATTTGTTCATAAACTCACATTGTTCTGATGTCTTGCATAACAGCATCTCATCTCAACTAAATTAAATCAGTCAGATAGAAGAGCATGTTCAAAGTCGATGCTTCAGTCAGACAAAAGTTCAAGGAAAATCAAATCGGATCGTCAAGGAATCCATGCCACTCAATCCCAAAACACTCATCTCCCTTATTGCACTATTACCAAAAAAAAATCCTTATTAGTCCAATTTACTGTACATTTCTTTAATTCTGCGTTTCTTTGAAAGGTGCGCGCTTGTGGATAGCAAGATGCATTTGCAACATTTATCAAGTTGATACATAATTGTTCATGCCATGCATTTATTACTTTTGAGCCTGGTTTCATCCAGTGCTAAAGAATAAGAATACCGTTTCATGTTTAATCTCTTAATAATTGTTTTTTGTTCAGTTTTTGGCAGCAACCCCGGCGCCTCATCAGTGTTTGGACAGCAGGCCAGTGGAGCCAGCGTGTTTGGCCAGGTACAGCCCTTATAAAACACATCTTCATCTGCTAAAGCAGACTGGTTATTCAGCTGGACGTTGAGTGTGTTTGAGTATCCGATGCAGCAATGGCGTTTCATCAGCGTGCGGTGAAGGCTGGAGCTTCGACATACCAGATAAAAGTTTCAAAGTATCTCTCTGCCGCAGGCCTCTGAAACAAGACAAGCTGTCAGTCTGCTGAAGGACTGCTTTGAGTCACCAGAATTACACATTGCTTCTATATTTCCATTTTTTTTGTCACTCTCTCAGTTTGCCTTCATCCCCAGACCTGAAAACCTGTTCAAATACAGCACGCTGGTTTTGCAGTAGTCTAAAAATCCCTTTACTGAAGCAATATTGTATTTAATAGTTTAATAACATTTGTGAATCAGATTAAAGGAATAGTTAACTCAAAACTGAAATTGCTCGCCCCAAGCCATCCTAGGTGTATATGACTTTATTCTTTCAGACGAACAAAGTCAGAGTTCTTTTTTTTTTTAAATTTGCGTATGACGTAAGCTGCATTAATTCGTACAGTGAAATCCTCTTGTCTCTCTTTTAAAAGCGCATACAGCTGTTGCAGAGTCAGCTATTTTAGTTATAATTTTAAAAATAGAAATGTTTTTGTTATAGAAACACATCAATGTGCTTCAGAAGACATGTGTTAACCCCCTGGAGGCATAGGAGTTAGTTTTACAATGGATATATACGATTTATAGAGCTTCAAAATAACGGCCGCTATCCACCAGCATTAGCAAGACGGGAAGAGCCAGGATACATTTTTGTAAAAACAAAAAGAAGTCATGTACACCTAGGATGGCTTGGGGGTGAGTAAATTATGGGGTAATTTCCATTTTTTTATTTTGGTAATTTTTCCTTTAAACACCCAGTAATGTAGTTGAGTATACAAATTGCAGAATTTTGTGGTTGTGGTAAATCTCAAGTATGGATGTGATGTGATTTTTGCGATCAGGCTCAGTCTGGTGGAAGTATGTTTGGGTCGAACACTGGAAACCCTTCATCAGGTTTTTTCAGTGGTCTTGGAGGAAAACCCAGTGAAGACGCTGCCAACAAAAATCCATTTGGAACCCCGGCCGCAGGTGGATTCGGCCAACCCATTAATACAGGTGCACACACGGATATTTACTCTTAACAAGGCTGTTATATTAACCTGAAAGAAAAAAGAATGATAAATGTTAACTGAAATATGCTTGTAAATGTTTCCTTGATTTGTTGTAGCTAATTGTCAGGGCAGTTCTTTAGTTTCGCATTATGTACTTAAATAACTAAAACAAAAAAAAATGATTGTGACACCTCTCACAAATGCATCGTTTTCTACTAAGCCCCTCCTTCTGACAAACACAGTCTGCTCTTATTGGCTGGCCCAGGCATTGTGATTGGCCAAACGCCACAAGCGCGTGTCAGAAATGTAATGCCCCATAATCACAAGTTCAGCTTCCAGTGTCAATATAAAGACTGAGTTCAAGCTTGAAAGGGTAACAAGAGTCACGTGTCAGACAGAGTATATTGCTCTATAAAATGCGTTGTACAACTGTGGAACATCTGAGTTGTCCCTGTTCTGTTGTAAGCCAGTAATCGTAATGATTCCTAACTGCGTCTGATTTCAGAAAGCCAAATAAAGTGCTTTTGCACAGAAACACACAGCGTCTCCCTGACATGACTATATCGGCACCACTGCGTTTCTGAAACCATGCCTTCTTTTTTTGCGTGAAGATTTGGGCTGGATTATACAAATATTTCCACATCATGAAGTAGACATGTTTTTAGCCCAGTCTTGATCAGCCTTCTCTTTTAGATAGAATAAATCCTTTTTGTGGGAGACTTGGAGCTTTGTAGAAACTTTGCAGATCTTACACATGCACATACGGCTACATACCACACCAAAGAACAGGAGAAAATAGAAATTGAATCATATGACTCAAAAAAAAAAAAATTATAGGAAAATATAGTAATAAAAAAAGTTCTAAATGTTAATAAAATAGATTTCGGCATCTGTATTTTGCACACCAGAGAGATTCTCATCTGTGTTCTATGCATAAGTTCTGAGGTTCTTATAAGGTTTGTTTCTGGCAGGTCCATCTAACCTGTTTGGGAACAGCGGAGCGAAGGACTTTAGTTTCGGCAGCAGTTCGTTTGCTGAGCAGAAACCCAGTGGCTCTTTCAGCTCCGGCATGGGGTCTGTAGCCGCACAGGGCTTCGGATCGTTCTCTACACCCACCAAACCAGGTCAAACTCACTCCACACAATGTGATGCAGTCTAACACATAAACAAGGAAGTGCACACTGTAATGCCAAGGGCACATTATTATTATTTTTTTATTTCTAAAATTATTGTAAATTCAATCAAATTGTTTATTATTATTTGATTTATGTTTAGCTAATGCCATTTTGATGCTCTTTTATTCTTTGAATTATTTTGAATTTAATGTTCATATATTTTTTAATTAAATATTACTATTATTATTATGTTTATTTATGTAATAACAATTATTTTTATTATTATATGAACACAGTCGCAATAATAAACCTAAATAATCTGTTTATTTAGTTTTATTAATGTTGTTGTTTATTCTTTTTATTTGTTTTTGTTTTATTTTCTTTGCTATTTATCTTTTTATTGTTTTTATTTATATTTTTTTGGTAATGAAGATCAGTTGGTCACAATTGTACATTGTCATGCTTTGTACATGCAGCCAAACAAGCATTTACTTGAATGTATCCAGAAAATGTAATTCAATGACACAACGCACTAAATTATTCAGCAGGCTGTAATTTGAGAGCGACTCTTTCCTGCACCATTGGCGGTGTCTTTCCTGTTCTCCTGTCTGAATTGATGCTGATGTGTGTGCTTCTGCTCTGATGCTCTTCAGCTGGTTTCGGGAGCGCGCCAGTCTTCGGCAGTCCTCCAACTTTCGGTGGATCTCCAGCGTTCGGTGGGTCAGCGGGCTTTGGCTCCGCCCCTTCCTTCAGCAGTCCGCTGGGCTCCTCCTCGGGTAAGGTGTTCGGTGAAGGAACCACAGCCTCCAACGTCGGCGGATTCGGGTGAGTCTCCCTGCTACCTCGTCCAGCGCAATGCAGGCATTTCAATGTGCAACTGTCAAATCAACAATGCTGCATAAATCGGCGTCAATGCTGTATGAGCAAGCCTTCAGAATATAGACAGGAATAAAACCATTAGTTTGGGAGAATGTCAGTTCTCCTGAAGTAAAGAAACAAACTCAGAATGGATGAGTGTGCGTGTGTTTTGTATCTCGAGTTGCTCAGAATGTGGAAATTAAATGCTGGATTATTGTCATTTTCATCTCCAGCCGAAGCTCACATGAGTGTGTTTGTCAGAAATGATGAAGGATGTAGGTTATGCAGAGATTACGCGTGTGTGTGCGTGTGTTGGAGATTACAGGCTGTGAGAGAGATCAGGAGTCTTCCATCGCAGAACAGCACAGGCTGCTGTATGTTCAGCTTCTCAACACCGTTATGAACGTGTGATTGCATGGAGATAAAGTGAAACTTATACATGATTATTTCTGCTGGACTAAAGTGGATATATATGGTTAGTGCAGCTTATATAAGACAAACACAAAATGACAATTTTCACAATATTGACTCAATTCAGTACAGATAACACACATTTTTTTAGTCTGTAGATGTTTCTCAACTTGTCTGATATAAGAGAGAAAATATTTTATGTGTTATGCTCATTTTTGTAAATTTCAAGCCCCAAAAAGTTCATAAAGACATTGCAAAAGTAATCCATACTGTTAAATGTTATTTAGTGTTTAGGAAACATAAAATCCTTTTCTTTTAAACTTGGCAACTGTAAAATGGCTTTAAAGTTTTTCATCATGTAATTTTAAAATGTTAAATAATTACATTTTACTTGACCCTGAATCTTTCCTTCATTTAGTACGTTTTAAACACACTGACCGATGAAGACGTAGGATATGTGGCCTGTTGTGTTTCTGTAGTGAAAGTTAAAACTGGACAAATGTTGCTGTGAAACTACACAAGACGCTGTGAATCCAGGGAAATAACTGATGGGTATTGATCATCAATCGTCTGTCGTGAGCAGAATGAAACGAACATAACACAGCGATTGGAATAAAAACAGCTTTGTCAGTGACTGAAATAATGCAGCAAATGAACAGAAATAAAAACAAAGAAACGCAAAGACAAATCTATCATGAGCAGCAGAACAGATGACTATAGTTTTTTGAAGCCACAATAATTCATTTTTGTGTACAAAAAATGTAGTCAATCTCTTCCGCGACAACTGAAACAACTACAGCTTTATTTCCACTTACAGGGTCTCCTGCTAATAACAGCATCTAGTACATGAGTAAATCTGAGCGGTGTTATGACGGATGAGGTCAGAGGTGTGGGCTGTGTGTGTCGCACCTGTGCCATGCCGCATAACTCACCCAAATAAACCCGCTACCGTCTGTGTCACATGTTCATGTTCTGACACGACGCGTGCTTGTGACTGTGTTTCAGGTTCGCGTCTCCTCAGAGCGCGCCGTCTTTCGGCTCTCTAGCGGGTTCAAACACGGCGGCGTCCTTCGGCAGTCTGGCACAACAACAGCAGCAGCATCATCAGCAGCAGCAGCAGCAGCAGCAGCAGCATCATCAGCAGCAGCAGCAGCCGCCGCCACCGGGCTTCGGCGCTCAGAGCGGTGCGTTCTCTGGCTTCGGCTCGTCTGGAGGTGAGTCGCAGCAGGACGAGCATTAGAGCTGATAACATGCTGCGTTCTGCTGGTTCAGTGTAATCACACCGATTTCAGACTCCGCTGTCATTCAAACTACACTAGATTTTGTAGCCACTTGTTTCTTTTCTGTCATCTACAAACCTAGACCAATACAAAATGAATCAGCATTTTACCTGTTAACCCCATTACCACACACAAAAGTTTACACACTCATTAATTAAAAAATGTAATAGTGCTGTCAAACGATTAATCGCGGTTAATCACATTCAAAATAGTTTTGTTTGCATAATATTTATTGTGTGTGTATATATATATATATATAAATACACACTCATACAGTATATATTGTGAAAATATTTACGTGTATTTAAGTAAATATTTATATAATTTATATTATATATAATATTTAATATACAAATATAACAAGTTTCTTAAATATACGTATGTTTATGTGTATGTGTATGAGTTTATACACATACATACATACACCAACCAAACCAAAATCTCAGGTCGGATATTGTCAAATAAACTCATTACCAAAGCAACCTTTTTTTATTTATATATATATATATATATATATATATATATACATTTATGTATATGTATGTATGTATGTATTTTAAATTACATTTTTATATGACATTTTCCTTTTAATCTTTGTTTTAAAAAAATTGTTTGGCAATTTAATTTTGTCTAACTTTTTTTTTTTCACAGGTTATTTCAAATATTTTTAAAAGAAACATTTTTATTTTAAATTTGTCTTTATTTCATTTACTCATTTCGAATTTCTGAGTAAATAGGGGGGTTTTTTTTACATTAAATTTTTTTTTTTATACCTCAACTTAAACTTTTTCTTTAAGTTGTGAAGGCGTTGTTTCTTGGAATTCATATTTTAATACAAAAGCACAAAATTACACAAAGTAATTTTAATACATTAGCAAAAATTTTATATATATATATAAAATCAGCTTTATTTAATTTAATGAAAAGCATTTTTAAAGAGATTTAGTTCTAATTTGAGTTAGCAGTAATGGAGTCGTGACTGTTTCTCACAAACTCTTATCTCTGCTCCCCTCACATTCCCTGCATCTCCTGTGATATATCCACTGCAGACAGACTCGAGTGCTGCTCACAGAGTGTCGCTCGTTACCTGGTTACAGTGATAAACCCACTCCAGACCTCTTAACTGCTTCACTTTCACCCATCATTACTGATGAAGTCTGACTCTGTCGTTGTGTCATTTGTCCGTAGGTTTTGGAGCTTTTGGGAACCCCAGCACCAACCAGTAAGTGTTGTGTCATTCACACACATCCGTCAAGAGTTCTGCTCACACATTCACATCTGCTGATGTGTTCCAGGCCGTCGCCTCAGACGTTCAGCAGCTGGAGGAGTTGATCGGCGGACGCTGACTTCAGCTGATCTGATCTGCTGTTGTTTTATAGTGCGCGCAAGATTGAATGAGTTGTTAATATGTGCTGATGTCCTCCTGTTTTATGTTCAGTTCAGTTCCTTCTGTTTTAACTTCAGACTGAGAAATAAACACATGCCCTGTTGACCATACGTCTCATTTCTGTTCTTTAATGTCACGCGCCTAAATGTGAGATTTATTGTGTTTTAAATTGCATCTTAAATTTGGATTTGTCTTATCTAGACTTGCTCGGAATCTTTTCATTGGAAAAACAAATCAATATGGCTAGCTGTTTAATATTCAATCAGTGTGAGATTACAACAAAATGGATTTATTGATGATAAAAAGGTAAACCTATTTATTTTTTGTGTAGCTCATTTAGTTTTAAAGTATTATTACAAAAGTCACTGATTTATGCGCGACTGATAAATGTATCTTATTATTAGTTTATATTAAAACTGTGAAATTCAAATTTATGTGCAATTCAGATACATAAATCCTAAATTTAGGTCTTAATATGTATTGTTCAATCCAGACTGATAAATGCCGTGCTTGTGTGTCACAGTCACTCAGACTCTTATCATCACAGCAGTGTCTCTTCACATGCCTGTGAAAGTACATCAAGATCGACATTCTTCTAGAACAGTCTGAACTCTACCGACTGTCGCACATCTGTCGCTTATGACTGACTCTGGTGTTATTCAACAAGCACAGAGCTGTAGGTCGTTTGTACTATTTGAATGAGAGCAGGTGGATCCTGCAGCAGATTCACTGGTGGTGATGATGATGATGATGATGATGATGACGAAGCACCTCAGTAATCCTGCCCTTGTTTTCCATCATCTCTGTAAATCCCTGCGGATAATGAGAGTCAGATCCAGGAAAACAAGATTAATCTGTGGTGTTTTATTAATGCCGGGCCGTTCTGGCACGAGTTTCTCAGTTATTACAGTCCAACTTTATGGTCTCCTCAAAGAGAATATCAGAGCCACGGTATCAGTGAAATCGCTCGCAGTGGGTTCAAAACTGTGTCTGGGTGGCTAGATTTCAACCAACTGTTAAAAAGTAGGTTTTTATGAATGAAAAACCTAAGTAGGCCTACATTTGCCATTGCGTCATTGTCAGCGTGACAGACCAGTGTCAGCTGCGTTGCTTCGCTGCCATTCACGAATCCTGCTACATTGTTTAAATGTGTTAATTGTAAAACTGTTAGCTCTATGAACCAGTTTGTTTATTTTATTACTCTTATTAATCAATAGTAGGCTACTTCTGCCTTGGAATAATGTGTGTGAGAGAGACACCTGTGATGGCAAGATAAGTCACAATGAAAAAAAATTGTTTGTTTTTTATTTCAAATACTCCATGCAAGACCTTCCATAATGTAAGATTTGTTGGAATAGGACAAAAAATAAGTCATGCTAAAGGTTTCTGAAGGTTCCAAAGCAAAGTCACAAATGCAAAAAAATCGTCCTCACCGCCCTCCGTTACTGTGCCCTTGTATATACTTTTATATATATTATATTTGCAGTGAGCATAAAAAGTTTTCATTAGTTTAAGTTACCATTGCAGCAAACACAGCTATCTTATTGAATCAGAAAAAAAAACAAGAGTTTGCTGAAACTACACTCAATCCTTTGTTGCTAAAGTCGAGAGGCACTGCGGGTCGAGCTCGTTGACCTTTGACAATGCACTACATCAATATGCATTGACTAGAATCGTCCTCTAGTTCCTCAGGTATTAGGAGGTTTTGTTTTCCCACGTGAGTGTCTGGCGTCCGTCTATATTATTATCTTAGAGATTATAGTACGTGTTTATAGAATGAGACAGGTGCAGTGTAAATATAGCAGTGAATGCAGACGAATGCACCCGCAGCTCTAAGAGCGGCTGCTTCTTCGGTTACTGTCTAGTTTATATTTTCATCTTGTTTGCAGATGATCAGAGTCTGGGAGATCACTCCCATCGTACCACTGGAGTGTCCGCGTCTGGGATTGAGTCTCTTAATCTCTCAGTCTCTCGGCTGCTTTAGTTTAAGCCTCGTCTTCATCCACGGATAACGGGATAATACGCTCCATTATCAAGCACTCTTGGATCCACTGCAGGCTGTGATGAAAGCGTCTGCAGATCATCTGCTTACAGTGAGAATACAAGAATATCTGTGCAGTTGCTTTAAAATGCACTATTTACACTGTTAAAGTTTTGGCTAAGCTTGTTGTTAATTTTCCTGAAAGAGGTCTCTTTTGCTCAGCAAGGTGGCATTTATTTGATCAAAAGTACAGTAATAACAGTCAAAAATTACAATTTTCTTAAAAGGCCAATTCACACCACAGAGACAAATGCCGACAGACTCCAACAGACTAGTCTGTTATAAATCTGTAATACAGTTTCGCGCTGTTGTGTTTGATGGTTGTCGATGTCTTTATTAATAGTTCAGCTCTCGTATCTAGTTTCATCAGAGTATTATTAATATTTATATATGAATAAATATAAATATTTGACCTTTAAGCACATAAAAGATGAAAAACAAACAAAATGCAGCAACATCACATTCGCACTGAATCAAAGACGAGACTGTGCTGAATCTCACAGTTTTATTCTATTCTTCATGAAAAATTCAGCAGTCTTTGAACGTTTTGTTCTCACAATGTGCATCTTCACAGTTTGAAATGTTCCCCACGTCTGTTTTTCAAGTATTATTGTCAAGCTATGAAACGGCCCATCGTTCCTTCTGAGAAGAGAAAACCAAAACGAGTCTGGCACCCAACCCCCCCGCACACACACACACACACGCACACACTTGCAGTATAAACATGTGCTGCTGTTACCATTTCATATCCAGAACTAAATGATTGGAGGACTTACTATGAATGTATTGTCTGTAAGGTTTACAGAATTATTCGTGTGAGAATGAGTTTTGACATAAACACGAACATTTCAGTAGAATTGATGAGGAAGAAAAGTCTGCAGGAAGTACTCGTATCAGAAATCTGAATTAAAATTCTTCAGTAATGTTGTGTATAAGCGTCCAAACACACACACACACACACCTGCAGACTCGCTTCATGTGAATGGGTCAAACGCACAGATTAACATCCAAAAGCGTCTGATGAAATGAAACACACGTGTGTCTCTGGACTGATTGCATGAGGAGCCGTCCGGCGCTGATGAAGATGGACGTAAAGCTCTATGTCTGTCGTGGTGTTGGATCCACGTGTGCATATAAATGCTGGTCAGCGTTTGACTGAGTCACATCAACACAATCACGTCTCAGTGTAATAAGGCCTTCAATGGGTCGATAACACATGGCATCAGGAAGCGCTGAATTGCGTTTTATCTTGAGTTGCAGACTGGATAAAAAATTGTGCTTAATTGTCATTTTCACGAATATCAAGCAAATTCGCCTTCAAATATTCAACACTGCAATGCAAAAAATATATTATAAAAACGCTAAATTATTTACACGCTACTGGTCAAAAGTTTGGAATATATTGCGATTTTTCAATCTTTTTGAAAGAAGTCTCTTCTGCTCACCAAGGCTGCGTTTGTTTGACAAATACAGTAAAAAAAAAAAAGTTAAATATTTTTATTTGATTGCGATGTTCAAATGTAATTTATTGCTGTGAAAAAACTTAATTAGTCATTATTATTAGCCTTCAGGGTTAAATGATCCATCAGAAATGAATATGCTAATAATATTTTAAACACTTTTATTATCAATGTTGAAAAGAGTCATGCTGAATTTCATAGATGAATATAAAATTCAAAAGAACAGCATTTATGTGAAATCCTTTACAACATAGTCTTTTTTTGACTAAAAAGTATTCATTTCTTTATTTTCGATGGTAGTGTTTTCACAGTTTCCATTATTCCAACTTCAATTTGAGTTGCTTTTTTAAATGTATTTGTGATCAAATAAATGCTGGCTGGTGAGCAGCAGTCTTGTTTCAAAAAATCACTTCCAACTTTTGAGGTACGTTACGCTCATATCTGTAGTACTGCCATGAAATAATGTTTAGTTCTTGAGCAGAATTGTGGCCTGGACACGTGTTTTCTCAGCACATTTCTCTTTTCAGCTTCTGCTGATGGTGTTTGATTTGAGGAGCAGATCGATTTGAGAGCCGATGTAGCCTTCAGCGCTCCTGTCGCCGCACACACATCTCATTCAAACACCAGGAGGAGGGATGGTTTGCGTATCGATTGGCCACGACCTCTTGACACTGACTGACACGGCAAACTCGCATGTAGTAGAAAAGATATATATTTTTGGACTCTCGGCTCTTGTAAAACACGACAGAAAACTAAAACACTGAAGCTCCAGCTGAAAACACTGAATGCATAATGACTGTGTCCTCGTTTGGTTGGGTGCGCGGCGGTCATCGTGGTCCCGTTAGACCACGACTAACTGGGACACATCCAGTGCAAATCTACAGACAGGTAGGACTTACTGCATTGCACTCGGTTTAAGGCGAAACTTTTGCAGTGGAAGCAATGTAAACTTAAGGCAGCGTGAATCGACGCTCTTTTAGAGACGCAATATTCCCACTTTGTCTTTTTGCAGCAGCGTTTAGCACAGTGATTCCCGACCGGTTTTGGACTCAGTGTTTTGGAGGGATGACCACCACCGGCTCGCCCGTCCGCGGCCGCCACATCAGCACCTGAGCGTCGTTGGCGTTGGGTTTGACCATGGCGTTGGGCGGGATGGCTTCGTTCTTGCCCAGCACCTGCGGCTGCTCCTGGGCGACGGGCTCGCACAGCTTGGCTCTCTGTCCCAGCGGCTTGTCGGGATCTACCTCTATGTGCAGACGCATGCGCCAGCGCACCGTCTGCAGCACCAGGATCTCGCCCGATGCCTGGTTGATGGCCACCAGCCAGGTGGTGAAGCTCTGGTCCCTCCAGATGCTGCTGAGCATGGGCATGTTGCTGTCGCTCACCGGGACGCCCCACGTCACGCTGGGGTAGAAGTTGTCGTTCATGCTGACGGTGAACTTGGTGTCCTTCTTGGTGGGACCCACGATGGTGCAGGTCTCGGTGGTGTTGCCGTACCAGGGGTAGTTGACGCCGTCCGAGTCGCTGATGGCTTGGATTTTTCCATCTCGGAGGTCTGGCAGCTCCCAGCTGGACCTGCGGGAGACACCGGAGGATGAGAGCGTGAAAACGTAAGGGACTCGGGTCGTATGAACCGCACTGACTCTAGAGAAAAGAGAAGAACACTGGTTGCCAAAGGCAAGAGATGCTTTTTATTCCAGCACTTAGAGGAAGTTAAACATAGAACGGGGGATGTGAGTCTGAGCGTCCATCAAAAGAGACCTTTGATAAAGAACAAACACGCACATCTCTTTCGGCTCCAGCGACCACCAGCATCATCATCTGACTCATGCGGCACATCTCTGCCCTCGTGAAAAAGAAGTGCACTTCACTGCATTGAATGTGCACTTGTAGAGCACTTCAAATCTTAAAGCTATATTTGTACAAATCATGACATGTGAATTCATGCTTTGTGTACAAGAGCAGCGTTAATATTCTGCTAAACATCATCTTGCGTGTGACAGTCGCACGTATCTAAAGTGTCATGGAGGCGAGCTGATGATCATAGATGTCCGATGGGTGTGATCGGTGCCTTTAAGCAGTGAAGGCAGCGATGCTGAGAGCACAGCCGCTCTCAATGACCTTCACCGTACAGCAGAATCAGCACAGACGCGGGTGACGGCGGGACAAACCGCAGCGCTGCCGGCCTATCAATTCCCTGATGCAGGAAAACCGTGACCTTTCTCCCAGAACTCACGCATCATGGGAAAGAGCCACATGACATGAACACATGAGGGGCTTTGATTATCATCAGGGGAATAAGAATAGAAACTCTTCAAGTGTGTGTGAGTGCCTGTGTTTATGCTGTATGCACCCAAATGCCCTCATGAAAAACTGCTCGTGTTAAATAATGTCTGATGTGATTTGGGTTTTTGGGAAGGTTTCTTGTGTTTACATGTTCTATAAACAGCATGCTCAACTAAAAATAGATTTTTGTTAATGTGTGAAGCTTATATTCATTGGAAATCTTTGAATTTGCATGTTTTATGCATCAGCTTTTCATTTAATGGCTGTTATAGATCAAAACATACACATTTACTCAGTTATCTACTTGAAATACATGTATATGAAACATAAACTTACTATGATGAGTTAAAATCATATGGTTAATTAGCATATATAACTGCTGGTATCTTGTACTTCTGTGTAGGTATGTTAGATGTAGGCAAATTTATGTTAACGGCACGATTTACTGATAGCATCAGATTGATCTCAGATTTTTCTGAAATGAAACGATGCACTTGGAAAGAACCACCGTTGACTAACACGTGGTTTCATTTCAAACAGTTCAGCTCCATGCATGACGGGAAACATCTCAGACATCTCAGCTTCAATCCATATCTTTAAGAAGTTTCATACACCAAACTTTATTCTAAAGTGTTTTATTGAGAGGTTTGTTCATACTATATCATTCCTGCAGATTTATACAAGATTTTACTCCTGAACACATGGTGAAAATATATTGTTGTTTGTCTGTTGACAGCATTTTCCGATTTATAGAGATAAAAAGAACAATTATGAAGATTTATGTTTGTGAAATTATGCAAATTAGTGCATATTTCATTAGATAATGACTAATTTACATACATAGGCATAACATTACAATACAAAAAATATCATCAACTGGGGACAATATAATGTGATCTACATTTTTACACCATTTACCTGGTCTGTCTTCCCTTAATGTACACTTCATTTTGGCCTTGATGTAAATTTATATTCTGGAATTAAAGCTTATGGTTGCTGACATTCATATTATCATGAGATATAATCAGAACAGACACACTTCAGATGGTGAAGAGAGAACGTGACTAAAAAATACTAGATATGAGAGTGTTTTCCTATTTCCTGAGTGTGTAAATGTTCGAAAGGACCAACCTTATCAGGCCAGAACAGCAGCTGAAATATCAGTCAGGAGCATTATCATGCAATTCTGTGAGCGTGTTTGAACATAAAGATCCTTCAGACAGACTCAGGTTTGCTGAAATGTCCTAAACTGGCTTAGAAATAATTTTTTTGCCCAGAAATTGCTTAATTACCAAAATTTTGAAGGATAAAGACTGGAACGGTATTTTCCTGTACATGTAGCTACTTTAAGTAACTTGTTTTTACATCTTAACATTTTTTTTTTTTTTACATTGTAACAGGAACAGCTTGAAAATTGGACAGGAGAGGAGGAAACTGTTCCAATGTCGTCATATCTGCAGTAACTATGTGCATGTCCCTTTATTGCAGTTGTACGTAAAATGCAAAGACTTGTTGTAAAGGATATGATGTCATCAACTTACAAAGGAAGTGAAACTAGTGATTAAAAAATTAAATATTAATAATAAACTGATGCTTTCAGAAGTTTAACATCAGCCAGTTATTTTAAATGCACGATCATTCTGTGCTCTTGTTTCCAGGAATATGCGGAGACTGAGCATGTGCAGTCTTCAGATATCTTAAGACACTACAGGGTTTATTTTTTGTTTCATACAGGAAATAGGGCAAAGTGTAGTCTCTTCAACAGGAAGTAGGACAAGTGAAACCTCAAACGGTATGCAGGCTATGTAATGTCACCTCACACACATGTATGATGAAATGATCGTGCTTTAAAACGATGAGTTTATGAACATGTGTCTGATTGTCACATTGTGTTCCACATATTTGAGCTTCTCAAATGAGGTTCATTTAAACAGGTGCAATTTGCACAAGAGCATGTGCAGTACACAAATAATGACAGGATGTTTTCTGACTGTGCAATTACTGATAAGAAATTGCGTGATTGTTATTATCATTTCTGGTTACACTGTCCTTGTTAAACTGAAATTTTAAAATTAAATACTGAAGTACAATTAGCGCACAATACACTTAGGGTTTGCTTTGAGTTAGCGGCATGTCATTTTGCATTATCTACTATTGGTACTATAGTTTGTGCGTGTGACACATGTGTAACATAAACAATATTTTCTGTCATTTATAACTAAAACATGGCAAACAAAGCTTCACCTAAAAGTTGCTACAATGTACATGTGTAACAAAATGTCATTATCCATCAGAAAACAATCCAATACATCACATAAATTCATGTCACGTTAAAAAGGCAGAGGGTGTGATGCCTTTGTGTTGTGTGTCAGATATACTTACATCCCTTTGGATCCGTATTTGTTATAAAACTCCATGTGGTTGCACGCCTGGATCCAGCCGATCGTCCAGCTCTCTTTACCGGCCACCGGTGGCACCAGGACCCTGGCGGACGCGCGGAAATGCGGCGTGCGGTAGCGCAGCACCACGCTGGAGGACTCGTCGATGCTGGTGGGGTTCGAGTCGATGGAGGAGTTCACCTCCAGAACCATGATGCTGTCCCGGAAACTCTTGGGTTTGCATCTGATGCTCTGAATACAGCCCATCACAACCAGCACGAACGGCCAGCAGAACATCAACCCTCAGAATAACGCACACTATTCCCGCTGTTCCTCAGAATAACGCCCAATATACCCACTGACCCTCAGAAGAACGCACACTAACGTTAACAGTTAACGTTACACACTGAACCTCTGAGGAACGCACACCAGACGCTGTCTTTCTGAATAACGCACACTACGTTACTGTCCCTCAGAAGGCATTAAACGACGCGTCGCGGTGTCGCGTCAGGACTAGATAAAGCGTTTCGTATTAACAAAAGCATCGCGTTATTTTGTTTAACATTAAAAGAAAACAAAAGAAAATAAATAAAAAAAATGTTTGTCAACTTTTCGTCATTGGCGGACCGTTAAAACGCTCCGCTCACACATAACGTTAACGGTCTCCAGTCATCGTCAAACGGGCATTTCCGCGTCATAACTCTCAGATCATTGCTTTTAGAATTAAGATAAATAGGTTAACTCCATCCAGTCAGAATACTGCTAGCATTTTGAACGCATAAAAAATATTGTAACTACAAGCGTCCGAAATTGCTATAACGTTAGACGGATTATGTATCAAAAGTAACGCTGGAAAAGTGATTTTTGAAAAGAATATTTACATTCCGTGAGTTTGTCCTTGAGGTTCAGTTGGAGGAAGCTCACTTTCTTGTGCACTTATGAGTAAACGATCCGTCTCAGCATCAGGTGAACTTCACCAGCCCACAGGAATAAACGTGAGAGGTGAATAAAACAGTCCGGCTGTCACGAACACATGTTGTGATGAACAGCCCATCACTGCGCGTCTCTCTTCGTCAGTTATAATCCATCCTCATCCTCGCGCCGCTGCTGCTCTCAGCCTCCGTCCCGCAGCGCTGTGCGCGTCACCGCATCAGCTGCAGATGCTCTAGAGCGAGCGCCCGTGGCGTCACTTCCGCCCCCCTGTGCGCGCATTATGGGACGTGTAGTTCTAAAGGCCACAGAATTCCCTTAAAGGGGTCATACAGACCTAGTTTTTCACTAGCTAATATGATTCTTTAGGGTCTTAATGGAAAGTTTGTAATATAGTTTGTTTTAAAATTTCTAAAAAATAGTTTTAAAAACGCTCATTTTCCCCTGTCATAAACAGCTTTTTTGAAATCACTCTGTTCTGTGTACTTCCCCTTTAAATCTTCACGAGCTCCGCTGACCCCGCCCCTCTTTTCTGAGTCACTTCTCAGAGGATCTTTTTTATAGTGAAACTTGCTAATTAGCACATTATCAGTGGCGGTTCTACACGGAGGCCTAGGGAGGCCCGTGCCTCTGTAGACATGTCCCTGGCCAACCCTGTGGCCCCCCCTGTGCTGACCAAACAAAAAAGTATGAATTTATTATGATTTTACACACGAGCGCCAAAAGTGGAACTAATGC
>JAUCMU010000097.1:25257872-25301242 GCA_032275025.1 Enteromius treurensis
ATATACACCTCTGCATGTGGGTATGGGAAGCTTTTTAATTTGGTAGGCAAAATGCAGGGGGAATTCCCCAAAATAGCTGCAGAGTGTAAGAGGTTAAAATCAAGTCTTACATTTCTGTACTTTGACATTACTGAATTTTAAAATTTTTTCATTTTACAATCATAAATGTATTTTTGACATTAATCCCTCTAACATTTAGCCCTAAATCATTTTGAATGGAAAAACTAGCAGCAATGGCTTAACCTGCTGATCTCAGACACCCAGGATACAATCTCCAAGTAGCTGTCAAAGCCAAGAATAACAAACACCTAAAGTTATCTTCTTTCAATTTGCAGCAATATGTTTGATTGTTGTAATTCACCTTATTAATGTTTAACATGTTGCAGTTAAAACATTCCTACACTGCATACAATGTAAACTTACAGTTGTGCAGACTCTTTGACTGATTAACTGCTCTTATGGAAGGTGATACAATGGCCTCATTTACTGTTCATTTCTATATATTCTCAGTTAAATACAAATGAGTGAGACATCATCATATATAACAATAAAATTGAGTCTTTATTGAGTTTCAGTCCAAACAAGATTACACAATTCAAGCAGAAGTCGTCATGAAGATTCCATCATACAATATTTAAAAAGAGCTTACTAGAGAAAAAAATAATTATATTTACAAACAAACCTTTACGCATTTAGAGGAATATTAGTAATAAATATAGCTTAAAACTAATTTAAAAACAGACACGGTGGGAAATGGGATAGTTCAACAGTATATACATCAAGAAAGAGAGTGTGTGTGAGGAGTACTTCTAATAAAATAAATCCTACAAGTCGTTTCACACACATACACACACACACACACACACAAAACAAGATTCATTACACATTATTAGCGCAGTAGTAAAGCAGCATGCTGTTTACTGCAGCTGAGCAAGCAGTGGTTTAGAGTCATCTGAATGATCCAGGCCTTCGACGGCTTCAATGAGCCTCTCCACTCTCTCGCTGGACAGAACTGTGCCTGCATTGCTGCGAAACTTCTTCTGAAGGCTTTCTTGGCTAAGCGGGTTCCTCCAGTGACCGTAGAAGGTGTCACAGCGCCCCCGCAGTACGTCTCCACTCACCAGGGTGACCTCCACCTCACCGTACATGATGTTGAAATTGGCAGGGTTGTCGTGGGGGTGCTCCACACGTACACGGGAGAGCAGATCCAGGAGCTCGGGCCTCTGGAGGGCCTCCGGGTGGAAGGACTGCACCGTCACTTCCCCATCCAGCAGAGCGGTGCAGGCGTTGAACTGGAAGGAGTGGCGCGCCTGGTGCTCCGTCTCTGGGAAAGGCCGGTTGATGTACTTAGACAGCGGCACCCGAAGCAGGATGTCCTGCACCAGGTTTGGAGAAATGCTGCCTCCTTTCAGGCCAACCAGGGTCTTGTGCACGATGGCGGCGGCATCGGCGATCCAGTGCATGCCGAGGTGAGCGGGAAAGCGTTTGAAGGCGATGTCTTGCGTCTCTAGTAGGAAGTCGTGCTCATGCTCCTCCGGGGAAGCGATGGCGTTTGGGGCATAGTCTTCATAGAACGCGCTGAACCCGGCCACCCCGGGTACTGCGTCCAGGACGAGAGGACTCGCCTCCAGGCCGCGGGACGCCAGCAGCGCCGCTTCGAGACCCAGGCGCGAGGCATTACCGATGTGAAGAGGTTTGGACTGTGTCGCTGCATTAGCCATCGGGGCACCTGCCAGAGATGCAGCGATGGCCAAGGCGTTACTGCACTGATTGCGATCCAGAGAGAGGAGGCGAGCACAGGCTGCTGCGCTGCCCATAGTGCCCACCACGCTGGGAGGATGAAACCTGACGGAGAAGAGAAAGAAATTATTTCACCAGCTCGCCACATCTGTGCTAGAGTGCTCTCGGCTAAAGCTTGCATTGTTCTTAATTTTGGGTACATGCTATTTTCTTCTAGAAGTAAAAATTATAAATAGCAAATGATCTTAAAATCATGTGCAACTGGTCTTTAATTATGGCCCTGTCCCTCCTTCACAATGAATATATCTAATATGTGAACTCTTTTTTAATTGTTTGCAGTGTGAAAACCCAGTAAAGTCTGAAATAGTAATAGCACATGCAGTTAGACCAAATCGGCTCATGACATTATTCCAGAACCCAAGTGGATTCTGTTTTCGCACCACTCAGGAAATAACAAATTATAAGTGTTTAACTATATTCCTGGTGCACAAACAGGACTGCTCTGCATAAACATTTGACAACTTTCACGGATGCTCCGACCCACCCAGCTGTGTGTGCTTTACCTGACAGAATACTAACACTGTTATACAGGCTGGGCTGTACTTAAACATGCAATTACTCACTCTTTAGCTGAGACAAAGAAATAGACTCTAACCTCTTAGGGATGTTGTGAGCCTCGTTGGAGAATCTCATCAGCCTGCCTTGGATTTCGATGCCCACATTGAAGGCAGTTAGAAAGTCAAGCCCGCTTGGTTTGCTGTTGTTGTGCAGCATGTCGCTTATAGCCAGGAGGGCAGGCAGCACTGCTCCAGAGGGGTGGGTCGCGGGATGCCAAGTGTCGTCAAAATCCATTGAATGAGCCTGTGAAAACCCAACATGTCAATCAAGGTCTAGAGTGTTTTTTTTTTGTTTCTACATATTGGCATTCATGTCTCATTGCCAAGTCATTGTCTTCAGCCAAAACACTAGAGAGGAAAAGGAAAATCTTGTGCATGGTTACAAGACCCAAATAACCAGCCTGTCTAGTTTCTATTTGAAACACTTCCTGGAGTGCTATTGCATAAACACGCTCAATTTAGTGCATTAGCAGCAGATTTTCCTTACAACTCTACGGATGTGTCTGTGTTCAGTGAAAGTTCCACAGTGCTGAGGTTTCATCATTTGAGTTTTTTGGCGCTGAATGTTGCAAAACAAGTATATATAATGCTTCATTGACTGTCTTGGCTGGATGCTAATTTCAAGACTCGCAGAACAGGACTTTCTGGAGAAACACTAGGAATGTGACCAGGAAGTTGAATCACACATTCACTGCAAGCTGAACTAGGAAATTCAATAATGACACTCACCGCTACTCCATTCACAAACGCTGCGAGGGTCGGAGAGAGCTTCACGCCTTGGCGGCCGTAAACAAAGCTGACGTCATCAGGTGCGTACATGTGCTTGAGGAAAAAGATCAATGATTCATTCACACATCCAGATACCAGAAATGGGCAACATTACTGCTCAAACATAGTCATTGTTTGCACACCATTAAAGGGTTTTATTCTTTATGACTTTGATTATACTAAAAAATAGTGTCTCTGAATGATGGAAAAACTCAGCTTGTTTTCTCTACAGTGTAGCATTCATGATTGAATACAGCGCTGTGCCTTACCTGGCAGTGCTGAAGGGAAAGTTCAAACACATCTGTGGTGCTTCCCAAAAGACCAACACCGATGCTGTCCAAAACCATGCGTTTGCTGCGCTGCAGCACGGTTGGTGACAGATGCGTTGGCTGGACACTCTGAATGAACCTGCCAAAACTGCTGGTCACTGTCTCCTCAGGGGCAGGACGCTCCACCACTGAAAACAGATGAGAGACAGTGTAAACTAACAGTCGAACACTTGACATTGCTGGACAGTACCCATGCTTCCCAGTGCCAGCCATTATTCAAGATTGGTCACCACAAGGTACAGTAACAAACAGCAGTTTACCAACAATAAAGCTTTGACAGTAGAGATTGCTCACCATCTAGTGCAGACTTATGAAGCCCTCGAGCAGCAGAGATAGCAGACACATATCTGGAGGAACGCTGTGTACAAATATTAATGGTTGAGTGACTTACCAGACATACAGTACATAAAGTTAGTAGACACTATGTGTTTTGTTTTCTCTTGTTTAAAAAGTCCAAAATGCAAAGTTTTAAGTTTTAACAACCTCAAAAACAGTTATTGTAAATAGTTTAGACAATAAATCTTCAGGAAACAACAGAAAAAATTATATATATATATATATATATATATACACACACACACACACACATGTATAAATAAATTATTTACCTGCAGGGTTGAAAGCATTTTGTCAATTTTTGTTAAAGCTCTGGATATGAAGATGCTTGAAATCTTTCGTCGTTGATGTGAAGTTGAAGAAATGCTGTCGTCTTCTCTCTATCTCAATGTAGAGGTGAAATGATTGCTGGTAGAGGATGCTGATGTGCTAGAGTCTGGCGTGTCCAGCCTTTATATAGTACTGGACTACAAAAGATAATGATACACCCACAGAACCCACAGAAGAAGCTGGGTTGGATTTTCCAAGTTTTTTTTATTTTTAGATTAATAGGTGGGATTTCTCAGCAGGAAACAAACTGTCTTACTGAAAGGGTCAGTGATGTCATCAATCATGAGGACATGGGTTGGTTGACATCACTGTAACTCCTCCCAGCTCCATTGAGGATGTTTCTATAAACTTAATGAATTCTCCACAAGCATCTCAATACTTCATTACAGACCAAGGATCTTCACTAGGTAAGTTTCCTTATTTCTGTTTCTCATATGATATATGAATACAACATATTTTAGCAACATAAATTTACATATATGCTAAATTACTCCAATGTTTTACTGTCTGTTCAGTTTTAATTTAGTTTAATATTTGTTTATATATATATTATCGTATCTTCTAAAAATTATAAATATACAAAACCAATCAGAAATGTACAAAGCAACATTAACATTTCACTGTTCAGTAGGTGTATCATATGTTATAAACACTGAAAAGTCTGTTCAAGCTTACTGTAAGATTATCCTCAAGTCTAGTCCTCAGACGTCTGTCTTTTTATGTTGGCTCCTGTCTGCTTGTTCTTTGAGAGAAATTAAATATCTGCAGTTGCCATTGTACTTCCAACAAGACTGTAACAGTATCATTCTTCAGCTAAGAGTCTTCAGACATCTGTTTTAGAAATGAATGCCTAAAGGCTAAAACATTCATTCTGTGAACAGTGTTTGACTCTGGCTCAGCTGTTTGCTGAACCAGACGCCTGTGTCACTTACCTACAGAGGGGAGGGAGGATATGAAACTAAACACACCCATAAATAGACTGTTTAGTGCACATTTACAATATGAGAAGCGCACAGAGTTACAGGGCACATGTTTACAGCTGTTGTAGCTGTTAAGTTTAGATATGGGGTAGGGTTAAAAGATCTAAAATATGGCCATTCTGAATAAGTCATTGATGTGTGCTTCCTAAGTAGTAATGAACAGCCACATACTATTGATATGCAACACCCTGACATCCATCAGTTATAAGTTACTGTTATATCAACTAATTTGGGCTGATTAGACTGCGACTTATTGATTATGAGATGACTTGACTGATCAAAGCGTACAACCACAAATGTTTGAGCCTTTACTTTTTTATCATAGCTTCCTGTTTACACAACCTAATCTTATCAGAAGAAAGCTACATTTAAAGGAAGGTTCATGGCATCAGGAAGTGGCTTTCCGGCAAGTTTTTATGGAGAGCCAGGTGTGCTTGGACTCCTGGCCAATGGCATCAGCGCTTTCCTCGTCCTACTTCAGAATTTTCATGGGGCTAGGACTGGCATTCCTGCAGAGGGAGTAGAAAACATTTTAGCAGGTATGGTTGTGCATTGTTTCTGGCCTTTTAATAGAAACAACAATAAAAGCAACCTATTTGCATTGCACATTCATTCTTTTCTGTACATCTTGTGTTCGTTTATACAGGTGTTCATCTCATTCTAATTGGTGGAGTGTGTCAGCTTGTGGCAGGCTTGCTGTCTTTCCGAAAATATGACCATCTTAGTGGGGCTTCATTTGTAGGGTACGCAGCACTGTGGGCAAGCTATGGGGCCACCAGAATTTTCCAAGGCGCCAACCAACAAAGTCCAAACCCATTCAATGAATCCGCCATGATAAATAGCACATTTCAAGATCTGCTCACAGACACTACCAGCAATAAAACCAACATGTTCATCAAGGAGTCTGCCATAGCTGGCCTGGTGCCTTACATACTACTTTCCTTTCTACTGGCCTTCTGTTCAGCAACCGTAAACTACATCATGCCCTTCGTGTTTGGGGCCATCACCCTCACACTGATATTTGAGGCTGTGGGTCTGGTTGCAGGCTGGGGTTTGGTGGTCTCTGGGGTACTAGAGCTCCTAATTCTGCTTTTTGCAATATATGGCTCATCTGCACTGCTAATCAAGGGACTGGCCCAACGCTACGTGTTAAAGGGTTTCGGAAACCCTCTCTTCAATGTGCTGCTCCTAGGAACCACCAACGCCAGTAGCTCCCAAAGCTTGGGCCAAGAGAAGAAGAAGAACACAAAATATGCTGAACCGATGGCCTTGGGATTCTTCTGCGACACTGTCTCACCATTTATCTTTGCCTTCTACTCCTTTAAGTATTTCCCATCCCTCTCAGTAGCAGTCATCTGGATAAGCATAAATTCTGCTGCTCAGCTTCTGTCTAGCTATTATGCGTACATGCGTCAAGACTGCTACCATGCAACCAAGTTTGGCCTGCACTGCGTGTTTTGGTTAGTGAAGACCTGGGAGGAGTATGTGGTGTCTGTAACCATCAGCCGGGCCGAAGCTGGTGAAGTAAGGCATGCCATGGTTGGCAACTGGTTCTTTGTGTCTGCCGCCTTGGTGCTCTGCATCGCAAGTCTAAACAAAGACACTCTTGAGGTAGTTCACAACTCGTTTTTTGTCCTGGTGACCATCTCGACCATCTCCCAGATTCCCATTGAGGGGTACTACATCTTTTTTGGAGTGACCTGCTCTCTTTTCACTCTCCTGTCCTACTATGGAACTTTTGCTCGCCTCATCAACACCATTGCAGAGAAGTCTTTGATCCCAGTTGGACCCCAGCCTGTTTCCACTGAATCCCTGGAGAAATATCTCAGTAACCTCAAAAGATCCAAACAGTATGAGCCTGAAGATAAAGGTGCACAGCTCCCTGATGCTTTGTTTTATCTTTGCAATGGAGTGGCTGCACTCTCAGCCATTCACAGCAGTCAGCTTGGCTTGGCGTTTTTTGACATCACCGTTCCATGGGTGCTCATCCCAGGAGCCATCATCCAGGCCTATGTCAGTCGACTACAGGTTCAAGGTGGCCAGAGATTCGGCTCGGTTGTGCCCTCCTTTTATGTGGCTATTTGGGCAACTTGGAGCTGGTTTAGATTTGCAGGTATAAACAGATACATTTTCATAGACAGAACTTGAAACAAAAAATAGTTGACTAACATTTTTTTGTAGAAATCTAAGATGTATTTTTCCTGCAGGACACCGTTTGCAATTATCCACAGAGTCAGCGAATGGATTTGCAGCAGGGGCAATAGCATTCCTGGTCATCAATACTTTCTTGATTTTAGTTGGTAGGTTTGTTCTCAAATAATTTTGAATAAACTCTCACAACTTAGTTCTGCATTGTTGGCATTGGAAACTGTACTCTTTCTTTTTTTTTCTGTACAGCGGCCTACAGCAATCTTGTTCTCTTGGCATTGACCACTATCATGGAGGTCATCATAGTTTGTTTTCTCCTCTCTACCCTTGAAAGACTGCCCTATCAGCTAGAAGGTATACATTTCATAAGAAAACATATTGTAACAAATAAAAATGAAGCAATGTTTAAAACTTAACTCATTTTTTCTTGAAACTCTTTCTTTAGTTGCCATGCTAGCAATTTTTGCCATTATATGTTTGTATGGCATGCTAGCGTCCCTTGTGAACAGTATCTTCTCCAAGACCCTGATACCAGTCGGACCTTCCCTTATTAAGGTATTGGTTTCATCTATGATCACAAAACGCTTAAATCGTGTATGTTACACATTCACGGTTGCACAAAAGGTTCCAACTTACTAATATATCTTCTTTATCCAAGGACAAGAAAAAGAAGAAATCTGAAATTACATATCCATGCTTCGTTACCAACTCTCGGGAAACCAGTGGGCTCCTCAAGATTGCCAAATTGCTGCGAAACAATAAAGTGTGTGGCATCCCTACAGATACTGTCTACGCCTTGGCTGCCTCATGCAAGAACCCCAGTGCAATCGAGAAGATCTACTCTATCAAAGTACATGCCAGCAGACAAGCTTTGAAACATAATATTCTGTTACACACCATCAAATGCCTGTGCTCTTTGTTCGCTGACCCACAAACTTTATCTCCGCCAGGATCGTCCTGCAGAAAAGCCAATTTGCATCTGCATCTCAAGTGTGGAGCAACTTGTGGCTGCCAAACCTCCTTTCAGTCCCCTGCTATGGGAGTTCATGAGAAACGTCTATCCCGGAGGCATCAGTTGCATTGTCCCCAAGGGCGACTGGTTACTCAAACTCGGTAAGTTACAGCATTTTGTATTCTTTTATCAAGCTTGGGACACTCACTAAACCAAATGAAATCCTTACTGAATGAAATCTGTGATTCCCTATCATCTCCAGTCATTGTCACTGCACATATTGTTCACAGGTGTGGGTCCTGCCTATGACCGTGTGGGTACAAGAGAAAGCATTATGATTAGAGTCCCCGACCACAGTGTTACTGCTCACCTGTGTGAATTCACTGGCCCCTTGGCCATTACATCAGCCAATCCCAGCGGAGAAGCTGACAGTACCCATCACGACATGGTCATCAAGTAAGTTTAGAAAGTGCTGCAAGTGAATATAATCTCTGCCAAACAAATGCATTGTAGATGAAGTGACATTAAGTAGCCTAAACAAGGGTTTATTGATGGTTTTAAAGATTGAGATTTGACATAATCCAGACAGTTATGCTTTGATTAAGAACTAACCACAACACTTTATTGTTACTGTAGGCACACTGATTCATTCACTTAATTAAAGTAGGGTGTGTTCTGAAATTAATGGTATACCTTTTTTATTTTAAGTTTACTTTATCTGAAGCCAATTTTATTATTAGGAAGGATGTGTTCCTTGCCTACCTTGACATTTTATATTAAAGCAAGAAGTAATTTGCAATGGAAAAACATATTGGCTTTGGCAGTGTGCATAATCAAAGCGTTGTTTTCCTTTATCCTGAAACAGCCGTCTGGGTCACAAGATCGATGGAGTCCTGTGTGATGGGGAATCTAATGAGGTGGTGGCATCTACTGTAGTAAATTGCCTTAAAATTGATGAAGGTAAGCTAATATACCAAAGAGCTAATATCCGGTTATTATAATATTACATTATTATTAAAAACTTGCATTTTGCTTATTTTCAGGAACTATCAGCATTCTTCGTGAAGGTTGTGTGCCTGCATTGAAAGTGAGGCAGATATTTGAACGAGTGAAAAGCAGCATGTTGTAGGATTACTACCAATGGCACTTTTTTTAATTTGAAGGATGTTTCATATGAAGGGAATTATTTGGAATGACTTGACATGTATATGAATCAGTTTTTTGATATAACTTTACTGCAGTATCAATTTTTCTGAGCAAGAAGTATTGTCCTATTGTCCCATGTTAAAGGGAGCATTGTTTAAGCATTAGCTACATAAACCTGTTACTGTACAGCTGTGTGAATGTATTGTATGTTTGCCAATGCTTTTGAAGGTTGAAAAGTCTTTGAATAATGAACTGTTATTCTTAATAATTTATTGCTCTTTCAGTGGATTATGCCTTTGTTGATCAAGAGTAAATACACTGGATGGAAGCATTAAGAAATCAATTCAACCAGTGAATGAAAATTTATTTAAATATTACCACAGTAGCTTGTATTTGTATATTGTGAACTGAGAAACTGTGTGTATGAGATTTGATGCTTTATAACTGTCTAATAAAATACTAACGTGAATATTTATTTTGTCATGAAACCTATATCATCAATCTTGTATTCCAAGCAAGATTTAATTTGCTGTTTGTAGAAGAACCAGACAATAAATGCAGAAAACATATTCTAATGCCATGAACAAAATATTATGAAAACAATTCAACCAAAGCATCAATAAACTATTATAGAAACGTTTATTACACAAGTGACTATGAAGATGTATGTAGGTAAGATGTAAGATGAGTTTTAGGTAGAATATAAACATTGCTATCAAGTGCTTAGATGCTTGCTAAAATGCTTCTTGGTCCATTTCTGGCTTAAAAAAAAAGCTTCCAGATCACTAATAAGTATTATGGGCTTCTTCTCCATAAGATTTAGTCTGTAGACTGAATATGCTACTAAAGAATATTCTATGACTAATCCTATTGTATAATTGGATGCATGTGATTATTACCCTGCAGAAAAGTCCACTGATCATAAAGCTTCAGTCTCTGCACCAAAAGTATCACTGAAGGAATCTTTGGCAAAATGGTCAGTATCTTCAAAGAATCTGATGTCCTTCAAATGGTCATGATTTAATCCTCCTGCAGCAGTAAAGTACCTCCGTAGCAAGATATAATACAGCCTTTTTCAAGGGTGACATTCAAAAAGATCCCCCATCATAAGTCGTCATCTTTATTTATATAGCACTTTTAAGAATGCAGATGGTGTCAGAGTATTTTACAGCATCAAATAGTAAAACAGTGTGTCAATAATGTAAAATGATAAGTTTAAACATTCGATTTTCACGTCACTGTCCAGCTCAGTTCAGTTCATAACAGCCATTCTTGTTTAGTGTTCTTCTTATACTGCGTATGCTTTTTTCCTCTTCTAGGCCATCCTGCAAGTCTTTGGTAGTTGAGGGTTTTGCTCAGATGCTCTGATCAAACATCTTATTGATTTTGTAATTGTTTTTCTACATAGCCATCAAAGACTTTCTGGTACAACACACTGTAAACTAATGGATTAGGCTGATAGCTAGACATATTTGCCACTGAACTTTAGCACATGCATGTGTAACAGCTCAAGCTATAGTTGGTTTAGAGTTTCCAAAGGCTTAAGTATTTTAACACAAGTTTGCTCCCATACCATAGAAATAAGTTATTTAAAAACAGCAGCACCCAGCAGTGGTTGGAGAAATATTATATAGCTGAATTAAAAAAATAATTATATATATATAATAATTAAAATAAATTAATATAATATAAAATATATCTATATATATATATGTGTGTGTGTATGTGCCTGAAAACTATTACATTACACACTGACATGTTCACCTTTCATCATATACTTATATACATTATATACTTTTAATTTTCAAAGCTTAAAAAGCTTACGTTCCTGACAGCAATATTATAATTATGGATAATTAAAGAAGATTTAAAAGCATCCTGAAATACAACAAATTATTTGACATTATAGGTGATTGTTGAATTAATTTTCTTAGTGTCATACTACATAACTACACATCAGTTTCTTTGTAAATGTGTTTGCGCTAGAATTTTCTTTTTACGTAAAGACCTTTGACACTGATGAGATAACACTGAACTTTTCCTTCTAAGTTATTTCCTTTTTGTTTTACTTGCTAAATAAAACAAAGTCATTCCAAGAGTCTTAGTCATAAAACAAAACAATACCTGCTAATGTGTGCCATCTGAAAGCAAATTGTTAAGATATTTTAAGTTTTTAAACATGTGAGGTATTTATAAGTCATTCTGTCAGTGCTATGTCTTTTGTTTTCCTCCCAATGTGTCCCTCTTGTGTCATCGTGCCCATATTTGCCCATATCTTCCTGTTCCTGTCTTCACTGCTTTATAATTAGTTAATTAGTCTCTACTTGTGTTTAGTTTAACTTCTTAAGCCCTGTGTTTCCCTGTATCATAGTGTCCGGTATTAAAGTCAGTATGTTTCTGTGTCTCCACCTGCCTTGGTTTTTGCCCAATTTGGAACATTAATGTCTGCTTATTTTAAGTCTCCTTGTTTCTCGTTTTGCCACAGAAGGCAACTGTGACACATTCCTCCTCTCTATTTTAGTCATTTTTTAATCATCAAGATTTTTTTTCATAATAAAAATAAAGACACAAACAGGAAACCAACAGGAAAATAATGCCCCCTACAAAAAAGTATACTTCAGGTTCATTGTGGTCATTAACGGTCAAGCGTATTTTAATTATACTTGTAGTAAATTTGTATAAGTAAATTTAAATATATTTAAATATAAATATATTTTTGAGAAGTACATACAAATTAGGCTGAAAGTATCTTTGTTAGTTTAAAAGACGCATATTAATGGAGCACTTGAAGTGAACGTTTTGCAAATAACGCATTTCGAGAGGAACGCGATACGAATTAATCCCGCACAGCTGGCGGCTCATCAGCTAATCAGTCCCCTTACCAACTTCCAATCACCTCATTTCCCTTTCACTATATAAACCCCTGATTTCATTCCATCCACATCTCACTTCAAGCATCCCACCTCCTCCCCTTCTCCGCCGTTATTCAGTTCACGTTCCCCTGGGGGAGCAGTACGGGACCGAGCCGAACTCTGAACCCTGCCCTCACTAGGGTTCATTCCACTAGGGTTCAGGGTTCGCCGTTCTCCCGGGCTCGCTCCCCCCTCAGCACGCCAAACCAGCTATTCTATTTATGAGGAAAGCGTGAACTCTTGAATTGAATAAAAGGTGTTTTTTTTATAATAATAGCGCAAATAGACATGATTACATGATGAAAAGAAAAGGAAAAAAAAGACTCCAAAGTTAAAACTCCATGGTACCCAGTAAAAGTGACTGACTCCACATACCGCAGCTCTGGAGCTTCTGTTGATCGGGATGTCAATCAAAACCTCGAGTCCAATCAGCTGGCTCAGTTTGGCAATGTGGGCGTGGAGATGCGAGAGCTGGAAGAGGAGATACGCTTCCTGTTTTTCTGTTTGCAGACTTTCATGGAGAGAGCGAGACACACCAGGATTCGTTTGCCACGTTTGTGAACCGTAATTCTTCACTTGAAAATGTCAAATAAAATGTAAATAAATAAAGCTGATCTTGGAACGTCTGCGCAGAAGAGTCCAAAACTATTGTGTCGATTTATATATATATATAGTTTACATTTATATAGATATTCATATCTCTCTATGTGATGTTTATTATTAATGTGTTCCGATTGATTTGTGGAGTTGGTGATCCTGTGCGTCGGTTCCGGAGTACAGTGACGGAGAGAGAGAGAGAGAGAAAAATAGAGAGGGAAGAGAAGATTCCTTATAATAATACTACACTGAATGAATACAAATATTGTTGTAGAATTAATACTACAATTGTTTGTGGGTTTCTTTAAATTAGATGAAACTCTCTTTCTCAAGTATTAAGGAACATGTGGACTTATTAGCAACATGGATCAGATTATCTAGGTATACACCAAACGCATTCAGTTAACACTGCTTTATTACCCAGCCCTTTTCAAGCTGCTATATGACCCAACGTCACTTTAAAGACACAACAAACCTCCATCATTAGACAAAGAATAATCTCTACAGATTATATGATATAAACAGGATAAAAAAACATCATAAAAAAGGATAATAAAAAGTAAGTGCATGAAATGCCATTACCTATGCTCACAGTGGGTGGCTCACCTTCACACCATCCTCAGGGCCCTCCCCGGTTGGTTGGGGGTTGGAAGGGGGTGTGCTGTGGGGCGGATCACGGCCAGGGCTGGGGTAGGGTGGTGAACCGATAAATGACAGTTTTGTTAACCTGCATGACGGGCCGCTGGATAGGGTTGGGGAAGGGACCACTGGTGGCGGGCCTCATGTGCATGACCATACTGCCCTTAGGAGCGGACACCTGCAGCATCAGACAGCAAATGAGCATGTTAGCCACTAGGGCTGCACGATTTGGGAAAAATGTCACATTGCGATTATTAAGGTCAAAATTGCGATTGCTATACGATATATAAGTGGTTTGACTCAACTTGCTTGTTATTAAGGAAAATGCACAAACAGATTACTAATAATGCTGAAATCTGTATTTCTCAACTGAGATACAGTGTACATTGCAATCTAGCAACAACTAATTAAAACTAAACTGTACAAAATCAAATAACAGTAACATCTTTACATTACGGAATTAAATTACATTAAATTTAAAAAACAAAAAGGAACACATAAATAAAACAAATACCCATTTTAATATTTTTACATGTTGTCCCAAAACATTTTAGCAGGATGTAACATATTCTTAGTATATTTCTTTTGGTATCTCTTGTCCAGTGTGCCAATCATTTCTCAAATCCCTCTTTGTTAAAAATGCGTTCACACCTCGCGCTTGATGCTTCATTCGCGTCGGCGTGAACGCAAGAATGAATGTCTTCTTATGTCCACAAATGCATTTGTTTATTTAATATAAAATCGCAGCATTTGCTGTAATGTAATCACACAGGCTGACATCGCGATTGCGAAATTATTAATCATGCAGCCCTATTAGCCACGTATCATTATGTCCTCTCAAGTCTGTGTTAGGGACAGAAATGAGTCGTACCTGCTGTGTGTAATGTCCTGAGAGAGAGACGACCGTTGCTCCTCCTGAGGGTTTCCCACTAGGACTGGCTGAACCGGGTCTGAGGAGAAAGACGAAGATGAAAATGACTTCATAGTGTGCCTGCAGCTTACTGTTCTGCAGGTGGAGTTTGTGAACCGCCCGCTCACCTGTAGGAGCCGCTGGGTATTCCAGGTGAATGGTTGGGCTTATCGGAGAACTGAAATCCCTTCATGTCCATCTGGGAAGGCTTCAAAAAGAACATGATTTATCAAAAAGGTGTGTCAATTACATGCAGGAAGACAGTTAATTCCCTGAAGCACAGGCTCTCACCTCCCTGCTGCCACTCATGATGGTCGCCTGGGATCCGGGAGGCATCATGCGGCGCGGAGCTCCCACAGACAGGTTCTGGTTCTGCTGGAGCTGGATGGACTGGGGCAAGATGAGGTGTTGCTGGGCCGAGCCATAGCGCAGCTGAGATCCAGGCATGGGCATCGTCACCTGTGTCAATGCACACAGCCTTTAACTACAAATTCTGGATAAAGTCAATTCAAACTGCATTTGAAGCTGTTGACTGACAACTAATGCCCAACCCAAATAATTTTACTTCAAGTAATTGCATGCGTGTTTATGTAGTTGAACACTGATGTCTTATGGCTTTCACAGAACTTGCCTGAATAAGCTGTGAGTCCAGTAGTTGTGACGTGCCCATCCCAGCCGCCTGATTCATGGGCCCGTCGTACACCAGCTGCTGGCTGCCATTCATGGGCTGGTAGTGAGACCCGGACTGTGGTTTGACCATGTCTGACGGCTGCATGGCAGGAAATGGAGAGTATGGCCCTTTGAGGGGAGCTCCACCAGAGAGCACCATGGGACTGGGCTGAGACAGGTTTGGGTGCATGTACACCTGAGACCTGTAAAACGTGAGAGCACTCAGATGAACACAAAAGTAGAAGAAGCCAAGCATGATTTGTGTGCCCAATTTCCCCAGTTTAGAGCAGACTCCATATTGTTTGACAGAGGGGATTTAACACTTACAAGAGGATCTGTAAGAAAATCTGGTATTATATAAACAATATGCGATCAAGGGGAAAAAAGTGCCTCTGCAAAAAAACAAAAAAAAAATCGGTTTCTCCCTATCTTCAGTCTTTATATTTAAACAGATCATCAGTCCATCTCTGGATTTATTCCAGTAAATCCACTTTATTGCCAATCCATTATTCACTCCTGAAAACTATGCATGGATACATTTGTTTAGTAGCTTTAATAAGCCTCTACAGTAAGTTAATATTAGCACTCCAGTCCTAAAAATTGCAGTATTAATGCGAACAAAACAGTTTACACACTATGATACCAATAAAGAGTAAAATTTTGACTTGACCGTAATGGTGACAGAGGTGGGTGAATTACCTGAAGGGAGGGATGGAGTTGAACATCTCTTGAGACTGCGAGACAGGCAGAGCTCCTCGCAGACCCAGCTGAGCCTGAGCTTGTAGAGATGTGTGCAGGGAGATGGGGATCTGCTGAGGGGTGGCCTGAACGCACAAACAAACACAGGTTATTCACATGCACACAGATTCAAGGAATGAACCATATAAATCCAACTGCATCACATTTGATACACAAGACTAAACGATCAAAAAGATTGTTTTAACCCGGTTTACCTCAGTGAAGGAATCATCTTCCCAAGTCTCAAAAACATCTCAAATCATTTGAGGAATGCTTATTGGTTCATTTCTAAATCGCTGTATTGCATTGCATAGGTTTTGAACATTTAAACATCACAAGAGATATATCATTGGAGATGATGAGTGACATTTATATATAAACATCTAAATGGTGAAAAACATTTCACATTGGTAGGTGACATTATTTACAAGCTGTGACACTGATGTCTTTCCATGGTTGAATCCCTGACTGAGCAACGATATGAACATTATTTAACATGAAGGCGACGTGTACCTGTTGATAACTGGGCTGCTGAGTCAAGGGAGGCACGAGCCGTGGCTGACTCTGGAACACATGACCATCCAGATACAGAGGAGGTATATGACTGCCTGTGATACATACACAGAACACAACCGTTTTTGGAGCCATGCATTGCCACCAAACGCACCACGCATTCTAAGAGAGTGATTAGACAGCTGACCTTGCATGGAGACAGAAGGAGCAACAGACGCCACAGGCATGGGCGGCATGGACACTCCGCCGAAGGAGCTGTAGCTGACACCGCTGGAGGAGCCCACGCTGCAGGCAGGCTGAGCACCGGATCCCGCACCGCCTGGGGAGCCCTGCTCCGGGAGAGCCTGAGAGTTCTCCCACGCCTTACGAGCAGACTCCATCTGAAACCAAAGACAAACGCACTGGTGAGGGACACTGATGGACACATGACCTGTGCTTTAGCTGCTCAGGATCTTAGCAATTGACTCAAACATGCGTTTCTTTTAGTGCTTATCAAGTTCATTAAGAAAAACTAAATGTTGCAGTGGGAAACTCTATACAGAAAGACTTCAGTACTTTTATATCTGTACTTTTGGAGGCATGTATGATTTCATTTCTTTTGTTGAACACAACAGAAGATCTTTTGAAAAACGTTGGTCATCAAACAGTTGATTACAAATTGCTTGAAGATTTTACCATATTACTAAATATTTTAAAATTCATGTTTTAGCATGTTGCTAAAATGTATAATAATTTAACATTACGCTAGCATGTTTTGGAATCCGATTAGACCAGTTCCTAGCCATATTGGCCTAGAAAATTGCAACTACTGCGGAGCGCTGGCAGCGGGTCTGTGACGTACTGAACATCATCACGCAATTCTTTTCCCCAATTCTTTATATATTCATATATAATATTCAAATGTATATTGAAATATCGGAAATGTGTTTAAAAATCATATTACCATTATTTTTACAAAAATTCTATCGCGATATATATTGATATCGAATTATTGTCCAGCCCTAGTTTCAACATGCTGGTAGTGTGTCCTATGCTGAACTAGGTGTGTGATGGGCAGACAGAATGTGTGCGGTCTCGCAAATCCCAAGAAATAAGGTGAGGTATCTGGAAGAACCCTTAAAATGTCAGTGATGGAGAGCCATCAACCCAAGCAATGACACAGCGGTAAGCGTTACCTTGAGTGTGAGGTCCGCAGAAGGGAAGCTGATGGGGTTGAGGTTTATTCCAGGTTGCAGGTGGTCTCTGCGGAGCATCGGGATGGCTTGAGTCAGGCCCACCTGTGCATACACACCAATAACATGATAAACACTCAAAGCTTCTTTACAAAGCCGACAATGTAAATACTGCGTGCAGAGCTATTGTACGCACATTTCCAACAAGGGCGTCCTGCAGCTTGGTGACGGGGTTGGACACAGGCACTGGCGTGGACCCTGGAGGAAGGCTAAAGTCAGAATCCTTTGCACTGACACCAAACTCTATGGGCGGCACAGGAATGACGTTGTCCACATGAATATCCACTCCGTTGACAGGAGTGATGGGCCCCTCCAGACGCTCCATGCCCTCCGAGCCCTTGCGATTCTTCAGTGAGCGCTCATTGCCAATTGGGCCTGGTTTATGTTCTTTACTCTGCTCAGGCCCTGCATCTGAATCCTGGAGGACAGGACAATGGGACTTTAGTCTCAGGCTCAGCTCACTGACTGAGGTACGCAAACATATTTGCATAGAAAACAACAACTTGTACCTCTGAATTGGGTTCGCTTCCAGTGTAGGAAACCTGCTTTGTCCATGAATCACCACCTGATGACTGGACAGTCAGAGCTTCAGAAGGAAAACAAAGTCATTTAGAATCTTTTAAGTATTAATGCACTTGATACTGGTTGTTATCAGTATTACCAGTGCTGTTTGTCTCCCAAATCTCTGTTCCCAAGTTGTTGGTGGAGAGTGTCTCCTCGGGCTGCTCGATGGACATGCTGCCTTGCTTCTTGGCAAAACGGGGAGGCATTTTCGAAGCAATTGTTCTGTTCTTTATCGAACCCTTCAGGGGCACAAACAAAAATAACTACAAAATCCACTCAAGATACTTCATGCAGTTAAATAACTGAAGTTATTATCTTTCTGGTTATCACGAGTCTAAACATCAGGAAAAAGTTGCCATGATTACTTACTGGAGGACCCTGATCCTTCCTCCTTCGATCATCATCCTGTGGGCGGCGCTGTTTTTTAGACAGGGCATCCTGGAAAACCTCTGGACTGGGTACAGAAGCTCCTGAGTCACTCTCAACTGCAAGAAAACAAGCAACAGCTCCTTCAGATCCAGTACTGAAGAACACTTGAAATCTGCCATTTTTGACATAGCAACATTAAACTCACTTCAACACTTAATTTACCCAATGGCTATGAAGTAGCGCAAGCCCATTCATCACATTACCATAACCTCTAACCATGATCCTAGGGGTGGGCGATATAACCAAAATCTTCTATCACGGTAGAAGATGCACCTTTTTTTCTTTACAATCTCTTCATTGTTGGTTTTGTCACACGTAAGCGAACTCACTGCTGCTGCACCGAGGGGTGCGCGCGCACTGGGAAAACAAGAGCTCGTGCGGCACTACTACCAAAGTCGATAAGTTGGCAACACTACTTCTTCGATTGTCGAAGTGACTGTGTATTGCATGGTTACATAACGCGCAATGTCACGTGATCTCAATCGAGATTAAGATGATAGACCAAAATTCTACCGGTTAATCGTGTCTACCGGTATATCGCCCACCCCTACATGATCCTAAAGTCAAATTAAAAACTTTTAAACTAGTAACAGAAACTGTAACAGTTTCTAAACATGCTCCTCATGCTTAGTACATCATTCTTTCTTCTGCATTGGGGAGGCACTTATTATAAGAAACCACTTCTGACTTACTTGGGTAAGTGTTCAGGTCATACTGGGACAGTGGTTCAGTCATGTCCCCCTTCATGTTTCTGGGCTTCAAGTCCTTCTCTAGGATCTTTCCCGTTGCTTCCACCGTGTCATCATTTTGCTCCACGTTGTACACCGATGCAGAGCTCAGGCCGGAGACCGAATCTTCTGGAACTCTGCACAGAGTGAATTAAGCCACATGAATTTCATATTTCATAACTTCTTTTTTTGTATCAATGTGCTTAACTTATGTTTTGAAGATGCATACCGTTTGCTGTTGGAAGCAACACCGTTCTGCCAACTCTCATTTCTACCAGAGGAACCGCCACTGGACTGCATGTCCGTTGAGCGGCTCATTTTGTTTTCCATTACAGATGTGTCACTCTTCCGGTTTTGTCTATCGACTACTGGCCGCTGACTAGAAAAACTCCGCTTTGAGAGCTCTCTTTTCTCATAGCCAGGTTCTCCGTGACCCGCATCTGTGAGCGTGTCTCCATGTTGCCCCCGTTTCTCTCTCCAGTCGCTGAAATCGCTGTTTTCAGAGCCGGTTTCCCAGTCCTCGCCCTGACTCTGACCCGTGATCTCCTGTGATCGTCCCCCAGAATAGTGGTTGGGCCAGTGCTCCTCTGCACCCTTAGAACGACCTGGCCACTGATTGGCAACATCTCCGTTAGCATAGTCCTCATTATTCCACTGACCACCTCCTTCACGCTCTTGCCGTAGACGCCTGAAGCGTGGGGGTTTATCCTGTCGTGGGGGACGCCGCCTTCTAAGGGGCCGGTTGTCGGGATTATCATTATCAAGGTAGTAACCTCCATCTCTGTCCTCGACGCCATTCTCTACAAAGGATCCTGTAAATTTTGGGGGGTACTTCAGGGGCTCCCGTTCCGAAGAGCGCTTGGAATAGGAGTCTGCACCGAAGTTGTAGCCGTTTTCCTGTGCGGAGGCGCTTCCAAATTGGCTTCCTCTCCCTCTCCATGTCGAAATGTCCCTTGACGCAAATCCACGGTTGTATCCAGCATTAAGGCGAGGGGGCAATGACCTTCCAAACACTCGAGCGGATTTAGTCCTGTCCCTGGAATCGCTGATGCCACTCTGATCGTCAGTGTAGACCTTGTTTGATCTCCATGACTCCTTGTCAGCCCTCTTGACCTCTCCTGACACAGGATACGAAGCCTCGCCGTTTTCAGTGGCCTTCTGGCGTGGGCGCTTGGGCTGCTCCTCGTATTCTGAGGCCTCGCTGTGCGTCTCGCTTACGTTACGTCGACGTGGTTTGCCTCGCTGCAGATCCTCGCTCCTGAACTCTCGACCACCGCGTCCTCGAGCAGGCCTCTGTGTGCCTGCGCTATTGTAGGCTCCTCTGTTGCCATCACTCCGTCCTCCACGAGCGCCACCACGCGAGTTGAACTCTCTGAAGCCCCGGCCACGTCCACGACCCGCTCCCCTGGCCCCAGCGAACGCCTGCTCCTCATCGATGAATATCCAGTTGTTGCGGCGAGGTGCTGGTGGATCTCTGCTGTCAGAGGAGTCCACAGACTGACTTTTGTTGCTTTCCCAGCAGTTTTCTTTGTGCAACTCTTCAGGCAAGTTGCTCGTTTTCTCCACTTTAGGAGCTTCAAATTGTTTCTCCTCAGGAGACGGAGCGGGCGGTGGGGCGGAGTGCCTGTTAGACAAAAGTGGAGCATCTTTCTTCAGGTCATAGACGTTGGTGACCACTTCCTTCTCCAGCCTGTATGGGACAGGCTTCTCCTCCGGGTCAGTTTTGGGTTTCTCGTTCTCTTTGTCTTCAACCTTCAAGGGCTTCAGCACAGGTTTCTTGATGGGTCCCGTCCTTCTAAGGGTTCTACCACTGGACTCAGAGGGCTGGCTAACACTACTGCTGCTGCTCGAACCGTGATCTGACCACTGGGACTGACTGCTGCAGTCTTTCCTCAGACTTCCCATGTCTTTCCTCCAAAAATCTGAGTCGTAGCTCTTCTCCTTGCTGTTCAAGGCCTCGTCCCGGGTGTCATTGTCTTCTTTCTGATGTCTACCAGAGGAGACGTCCCTGTGTTCACTGTCTCCAGGATGGGATCTGCTGAGTATTAATGGTTGGTGGGCTACTTCATGGGAAACTTCTCGCTGCGAACCGAGCAACATGTCTGAGCCTCTGCCTTGGCGGAAGCCTTGATGGGGCAATTCCTCTGCTGGACTGTCTACACGGTCATGACCTCGGTCTTCATACGAGTCGTGTCTGGAGCATGACTGATCACTCCTGTCATCCGCTTGAGCCCTGTCGCAGTTCTCGTGCTGTCTCTGGTAGGGTGGGGTAAAACTGCGTGCAGAAGAGTAGTCTTGGTTCCATACTTGGTAAGGGTCAGTGGAATGCGCCCTCCTCTCCTGATGCATGCTGGAATGGCAGCCTTCATCAGAAGTGGAACCAGGGCTATTCAGGTGATCCTGTTGGATAACAGGTTTCACCAAACCTCGAAAATAAAAATAAAAAAAGTAACATTTTAATATCACAATATAAACAAATATTACATGTTCTGAAAAAAATTGCCATATCACCACGCATAACACATAATAATAATAATAAGGTAATGTAACTTGTTGAATACCAGTGTATTACTACATGTTTGCAATTGTGTTTTTAAGGACAATTGTTGTGGTCACTAATGGTAGTTGCTAAGAGCAGGGTTTCTCAAATTGGGGAAATAACTCAAGTGAGATTATTAACCAGGAACAGAGAACCATGAAGATAGAGAAGTGTTAGAAGGTGTTAAGATTTTAACAGATTAATAATTTCCGTCAAAGGTTTAAACTGGCCTATATTTATTATTAAAAGGTTTGATCATATCACTATGAATACTGCTTGACTTGCAAACACCAATAAATAGGGAGGATGTTGTAATTTACCAGATGAGTGAATGCTAGGAGAGTAGAAATCCACTGGAGAGCATCCCTGTGCCATGCGGGGATCCATGTACGGAGGCATCATCATCCAGCGTGGGTCAAATCCAAGGACATGAGGAGGGTAAAAGCCTCTCTGTGGGTGACTAGAGCTGGACTGGGTGGGGTGACTCGATTGCTGCCATGGTGCCATCTTATACACCTGCTCCTAGAAACCACAGAAAAAAGAAAAAAACTATAAAATTAAAGCACACAGTATATTACAGCATAAAAGCATATAGTTGGCATGTAAATGCTCAGTTTTGTCATTAAAGTGTTAGAAGTAAAAGCTCACCTGCTGCTGCTGCTGGTGCTGCTTCTGGAAGCGGGGCGGCACAGGCTTCTGGTGTCGGCCGTAGTCTGGAAGGGGAGAGGTGGACTCAGGACCATCGTCATCATTGTGGTAGTTACAACCTTCATCTTTGTAATCCTGACTGGATGGCTCAGTTGGTGTATCAGACACTTCTATATACAAAGAAATTAGATTTTAAGAAGAGCAGTGGAAAAGAGCAGAGGCAAAACGCCTCAATTTAGATTTCGCTAAATTATTCCCTTTATTACAAGGGTAACTAAAGCTTACATTTAAAAAAAAAACAAATGGTACATATGACCTCGCATACCTTTATTGCCATACTGCCAGGCCTCCTGGTGATGTTTGGATGACCTTTGACCTGGAGACTGCGTTAAATCCTTGTCGTCTGCTTCTCTCAGCGGTTCTCCAGTGTGTGCAGGTTTCTCAGTTTTGCCAAATTTTTCATCCAGTTTTTTAAGTTTCTCTGCACAGGCAGCCAGTCTCTCCTCCCGCGCTCTCCTTTCCTCCTCTTCACGTCGTCTGCGCGCTCTCTCCACAGCAGAGAGGTCGGCCGAGACAAACTTCCCACGAGGCGGCACCTGCCGCTGCGGCTCCTCCTGCTCCTCTGCAGACTCACTGTTGCCACTGTTCTTCTGCTGGTGCTGAAAAACACATTCAACAGAGAGATCTTAGAGGAGACAAACCATTAGAGCTGTGAAAAATTATCAATTAATTAATGTGGTTTTCAAAAAAATTAAGATAAAAATATGGTCAAATATTAAAAAAAAAATTACAACAGCAAAACCAATAGTTTTCACTCGGAAGGACAGACAGAACACGGTTTAGTTTATCTCAAAATGAAAATTGTTAAAACTGTTAAAATCAAAAATTAAAATAATGGAAATAAAAAACCTTACATAATTAAAAATTACATTTTTCAGATTGTTTTCATTTTTCAATAAGTTTTGCCTGATGTACTAAAAAGAAACTATAGCTGAAATAAACTATAAAATAAAACTATTTAGACAAATAAAATACTTAAAACATGATAAACAAAATTACTAAAACTTGAAACTTATTTTCAAGTTTCTTTCTATTTATTTTCTGCGTTTATACTTTATTTTTTTGTATGCAATCCTACTATTGGTCTTTGCTCCAGACATTGTTAAAATGTTAAAAAAAAAAAAAGATTGTTACCTGAGATTCAGTAGAGGAGAATCGTCCATTGGTCGTCCTGGAGGGTACAGGCTCTGGCTGGCGTGAGTATGAGGACTCCTCAGCGTCACGTGGAAACGCACCATCACCGGAGCTCTGAGATGAATGCTGGTCCTGATGGTTGTCCCAGTCATCCCTGCAAGATGCAAGCTCTAGAATGAGCTTTAACTCCAACACAGGCGGCATTCACACCACATGCACTGAATTAAAACAAAGAAAAGCTCACCAGATCTTATTCTTCTCACAGGGGGCGTGATCTTCCTCATCATCACTGAATTTAAGCTTCTCGCTATAATCCACCTCCTCATGAAGACCTGAAGAACAGACACTGGTCACAAAAAAAATAAAAAAATCTGTTGTTAATCAAGAAAGTAAGCGAACGCTCACCTGCCCAGCCATCTTCACAGTCGTTGTCCAGTTCATCGAGATCCTTCAGGTCCTCAGGGTTGATTATGGCAGGACGGGGAGCTCGATCTCCTGGGCGGCGGATGGGGCGGGTGGAGGGGCGTGGAGGGATACGGGGGAAACGCGGGGCTTCTCTTCTTATATCACCACTGTGAAAAGAAAAACAGACATTTATAAAAGAGGACAGTGAGTGTTCATCACTGCAGTAATTAGCAACACTCACTTGACGGGCTCCGGTGCAGGGAACGCTGGTCTGTAGATCAACCTAGATTCAAAGCGCACGGGGGCAACCACAGTGGTCGGGCCGTGATCCGAGGAGCCCGGAGTATCACGAGTCTCTTTAGGGCACATCTGACAAACAAAGAGCAAGTAAGCATTTTATTAAAGAAAGCTCAGCACACTGGCTAACCGATATGATGGGCAGAGACTCACGAAGGCAGGCAGCATGTCATGGTATGTGGTGGTGGTGTGGTGTTGGTACTGGAGGGCTGATGGGGTGGCTCTGCGCTGCACAGGCTGAGCGGGCCGCAGCGATGGTTCCTTCACATCAGAGGACTGGGTAGCAGCGGGAGTGGAGGACGAGGATGAGGAGGGGGGAGGAACAGGAGGAGTGGTGATCTCCGCAGAGCCGCTGCTCTTGGTGTCCGTGTCTGTGCAGGGCGGGGCGGCAGACAGCACCGGGGGCTGCAGGTTCCTCCCACCGCCCTCCCTCCAGCTTGACACGTCTGACAATGACACACAACATCAACACATCACATCGAGACGCCGGAGTGCTTGTGTGTTGCTGAAGAACACAGAAGCCAGAGCTACTTCTCGATTTATGACTATCACGCAGCAGAACCTACCTACCCGAACAAGTCTCAATAGTCAGAATATAAACACGTATAGGTGTACCGTGCTGATTCAGGACAAGCCAAAAACATGGTTTAGAAAATGGATTCATGGTGTACTCGCTTTTTATGGAACTTTTTTACACTATAAACAAAAGTTCCTAGTTGTGTAATTGTTCAGAGCTGGACTCACTCTGAGGGCGGAGGCTTGGTCCGGGCCCATACGACGGATCGAAGACGCTTCTTTCCTTGCCAGCCTTGTCCTGTTCGCCTGCTGCTTTCAGCGTCGGAAATTCCTCGTGAGAGAAGGGCTGCAGTCGGCTTGAGACCTTTAAACCTGGACAACAGAGCCAAACAAGTATAAAACATGACATCACAACAAACATGTCTGATCAGAATAAACGGATGATTACCATCTTGATCTACTGCCTTTCCATTGAGCTGTGCCCATTGCTTTGGTCCACCTGTACTTGTGCTCTAGATGGACAGAGAGGCATACATCAGACACCATGACATTAACATCAGGTGAGCACTATGAATAGATGATGAACGTGCCACCTCTACCTCCTGGCTGGTTATTGGCATGGGCTTCTGAAGATTGGAGACAGATTTCTGTAAAGCCAGCGGTGGCTGCGGCTCCGGCAGCTGTGCTGATGATGCAACGGAACTACAGGAGGAAACAGACACTAATCAGACAACGTGTGATGGCCATTCGAATCCAGAAATAGAGCTGGGTATTTTGAGAACAAAGTACGTATTTAAATAACCAGCAAAAGACACATGACTACATACATCACTCAGTTACACGTGGATTCCAAAAAAATATAAAAATAAATAACCCTCAAAGAAAGCATTCACCTCACTGCAAATCTAAGCTTTTCATTTCAGCTGTATAAACTGACCTTTAAAACGTAGCATTGATAGCACAACTGAAGATCCATGAAGTCTTTTACTTATATACAGTGCCCTCCGTAAGTATTAGGATAGTAATGAAAAAATGGTCAAGACATCTGCAAATCTGATTAAGAAATAAATGAGACAAAACTACAAAATGTCACATTTTATTATTAGCCGTTTCAACACGTACATGTTTTACCAAATAAAAAGAACAGTGCTTTAAGGGTTTCATCCCCTATCTGCCGTGAGCATACGTATTGGTTTGAACGTTTAAAAGCTAGTATTTAATTGCTAATCAATTGATTGCAATCCCAGCACCAAGTCTGTAACCCACAGACGTCACCAGACCATTTGAGCCCAATCCCATTTATACCCCTTATCCTTTCCCCAAGCCCTGTTTTGCACGTTCACGTGAAGAGGTAAGGGTGGCTCGATTCCCTTCAAACTAGAACTTTTTTTAGGAACACACTTCAAATAAAGGGGTACCAATTATCAAATAAACCAGCTACTGCAGCAACATAGCTCCCCGAGCGAACAAAAAGACACAATTATAATCCTTATCTACATTAATAAAGATTTTAATGAAAAATATTCAGCTGTTTTATGTTATTGTCAATCATGCGATCAACAAAATGTTTTTAAAAAATATATAAATCACTAAAGATTTGCTAACGTTAAGCCATTAATGTCTGCATTGAGGGGTCTAGTCCCCCCCAATTTTTTCCAAATACTGCCAATTAGAGAGAGAGATGAAAGTTGCATGTATGCACATGTCTACAATTAATAAGCCGTATCCAGGATTTTGAGGCGAAAGTTAGTAGTGCAGTTAGTAGAAATTTCTTCTCCAAACTGATGTATGATCACACACACACACACACATTCTGTAATCGTATGGTGGTTAGGGCTGGGTATCGTTCCAAATATTTTGATACGGATACCTTGAGTTCGATACCGGTTCCTGAACGATACCAATTTTATTAAATCACATTATTAATTACATTACATAATTACACTATCTCAAAAAACTTTTTTTCCCAGCTTGTTGACATTTATAGAGACTCAAAACATCATCTCCTGAGCCACTGCACGGAAAATAAAATATATCCAAAACAGTGAATCAGCGCAAATTAGTTTTAATTAAGTTCAAATAGTTTTCAGTTTACACCTCTGTTACCTTCACACTAGTGCATTATTATTTATTTTTACAATAGCTTTATCATTTTTTCTCCTCTGAAAGTTGTGCATTTAAAATTTCTTTAAGGCATAAAACACTTGTCTTTTAATTGATCAAGATTTCATTTTATTGTTGGAGAGTAAAGGGGATTTTATATTACAGCTTAAAACCCTGAAGAAATACTGTTTTAATTCTACTGAACAATAGTAATATATTTCCGCTGCCATGTCCAAACCAAACTTTTATTTTGACGGCTTGCCATGAATACCTTCACAGTTCTGTGAGTATATGATATGACCATAGATTTACTGAAACAGTCAAATGCTCTTGAAGTAACCCTCAACGCAGTTCTAGAGATGTTTTTCCATGTAGCCTACTGTATTTATGTCCACATTAAGTGAGACGCAAAACGTTAATATCACCGGAAGGGGCACGCACAGGTCAGTGTGCTTTTTTTGTGGTTAAACGTTGACAAATACTATGGAAAGTGGGAGTGTGCCCACTTGTGTGTGCAGAACTTAAGGTAGAGACAGAAATGACATGCCGTCGTGCAAATTATATAAATAACAAAGCTATTTTACACACTTTGATCAAACACACTGGCTAGCCCTAATGGTAGTATAACATTATTATATACTTCAATAAAACTGTGCGTAACCAAAAAAAAAAAAAAAAAAAAAAAAAAATCACTTAATGACCATAATTTACATAAAACTGAATTTTGACCCATTAGGACTTTTCTAATATTTGCCAACCTCTATTTCTAGCCACAAATGTGAGTAAAACACTCTTGAGACTATTGAGAGTGAGTGTAACATCCTCATCAACTCCAAACACTCACACGCAACCAACACTTTGATGAGCATCTATCTTTTTCTTTGCACGCGTGACTCTGCACGACACAATCAGTGTGACCTACAGATGCACCTGCTGTACAATGAAACACACAGACAAAAAGAAATGCTCTACGGCTCACAATCTGTCCTTCAATTCACACAGTGACGTTTTAGTAAGAGTGAAGGACAGCAGTGCTGATGACAGCGTTGCCTCTGACCTCTTTGGATCGTGTTGATCCTGCTTGTTTGCCCATCCTGTACCGTCTTTGGGCACGATAATCACGTTGGGATCGTTTCCTTTACTCTCAGACTTCAGACTCGGCAGGTGAGCGGGAGGGGGCATGCGCCGGGCAGCGGCCACTTTGCCAAGACTCTGTAAGCCATGTCGTGCAACAACTGCAGGCGACAGAAAGGGGTGGAAAAGGAAGGGAAAACATCACAAATGCTGCTCGTGGTTAACACACATACAAGAGCTGCTCTGGTGTTACTACACATGGTATGACACATCTGAACATGCAAAAGCAATCTGAGATTTAAAACCCAGCCTTATGAAATCAGACTTTTAGCTTGAATGGTTAAAGGCACAATATGTAAGATTTGTGTTTTGAAATATCCAAAAACCACTTGCAGTGTTATATATTTTATGCAGTTGTGTACTTGCATAGGATTTGTAAACTCAAAGAAAATCCAGACTTAAATAATGAAACGTCCCCGTCCATTGTCACCTATCAATGATGCAATAGCCAAGCTATCCTCCCGCCTATGAATGCTACGGCAACATACGTGGACAAATGCGGAAGTGGTAGTTATTTACCGTGCATTTCGATATAAATGGATCATGATTATACTCCCCACAATCCCAAAAAAACGTAGATATGTACAAACTGAGGCAAGAAGATATTGAAACAAATATCATTGTGGCGTTTCCGAAATGGAGTGAGCTTCGTAAGAACCTCGAACTAGACAGAGACTTCGCTCTCTTGTGTTTTTTAATAGACGTGTAAGTAAATATATATTATTCATTGTGTAAGTAATAGTCATGTACAGGTGGTTAGGCAATAAAATGGATATAAATGAGCTCTTCATACGTGAACATGATTTGAGCAAACAACAATTTGGGCTCCGTCATTGCGTCATAGAACTTCGCCTCTGTTATTGTTTTGAAAATGTGACTTTAAGTGGCTTAAACTTACATATTGTGCCTTTAAATGAAATGCAAGTACTAAATCAAACAAACAAAACGTCAACAATTTGATTTTGAATAAATTCAAACATAACATCTCGATCAGTCTTGAATTTTTACATTTTCAGAAATTGTGTTGTGACAAAAACATTTCTATTTTATGATTTTAATCAAATGACTGCATAAAACTTACATTTTTACATTTTAAAAACTCATTTACAATTCCTTGTTTTGGCACACAGTGCTGCACAAAATGTTTAAATTAATCACATTACAAAATTGTGATTTTCCAAAATATTAATTTTTTTTTTTAAATAACATTTGAGATAAGTATGTTCTGCTATGAAATAGTAGTATATTTCAGAACTTCTGTATATCTGCAAACAATTTTCTTAAATGAAATTCTGGTGAAATGATTCTCAGATGAATTTCACGTGTTCGTAAAGTGAAACTAAGATGAGCATTATGCATGCTTAACAGTCTTTCTGCATCAAATTCCACAAACACTTGAATATAGATGCAAATATGGAGTGCTTTGAATCTCACCTGTGGTTTTCTGAGTTTCTATTGACTTCCCTTTGTACTTGTCAAATAGGCTGAGTGATGAATACTTGCTTTTCCCATCCTTGGACTTGGTTATTTGCCCCAAACGATCGGACATTGCGATGTAATGTCATCGAGTATGGAAATTTTTCTTTGCACCTCTTCCTCTGTACCGTCTGTTTCTGTGGAGAAACAAACACAATGACACGACTGTTAGCAGCAAAAAAACGTCTCTCCAACACATCCTCTGAACTGCGATGATTAATCGTTTCTATGCCACAGAAACGTCATCTTTCCAACCGGACACAAGAGGATGCGGCTCAGACACGTTTCAAAGATGGTCAACAACAAAACATAATCTTGGACAAAATGACGACTCATTTGGACAGACTTGGACTGGAGCTGAAGGTGGAACGTTCACATGACACACACCAGAAGTCTCTGTCTCAGTCAGAACATGGAAACACTAGGAGTTGCTGCTGGATGCACACCTAAAAATGCCATGCATGAGCTCTGCAGGATGAAAGACATCTTAAAATTATTCACAGCAAGTCAAGATACCTTTATTTATATAGCAATACCGATTGCCTCAAAGCACTAGTATCCAACAGGAGAATAGTGCGTCCGTAATGTATAATGACAAGATCAAATACTTCATTTTCTGTTAAATTCAGAGTGTCTTTGTCCAGCTCAGTTTAGTTTAAATAGTATCTGTGCAATCAAAACAATAATAATCGCTGTCCCAGCTAAGCAAGCCAGGGGCGACAGCAGAAAGGAACCAAAACTGCATCGTAACAGAATACAGAAAAAAAAAAACTTGGGAGAAACTAGGCCAAGTATGGTTAACAGAGGCTCACGAACCAATGGGGTTGTTTACACGGATCAAGAAAGCATGTTTGAGTTTCTATTTCCCATATCTGAAAAGCTCACTGTATGTGCGGAGAGCAATGTTCACGTGAATACAAGTCGAAACTGAACTGTTTAAATAATGCAATCATCAGAAAACTAAATCTCATTCAAGTTCACAATGTCTGTATGAACTGGTTAAATGAACTTTCAAGAGGGACAGATATTTGGAAAGATATTGTTCAAAAAAAAGAGAAAAGCGATACTGGTTTATCACATGAGGGCGAGTAAACAAGTTCAACATCTTACTCCTTTAAATTGAATAAATAACCCCAGAATTAGAAGCTCGCCTTGTCCCCTCCAAATCCACTCACACATATGTGTAGAGCTGTTTTGGCTCACCGGTGTTTTTGATCTGAGCATTAATTGTCTCTCGATTCAGAGCAGACACCTTTTAGAGAAAGCGTCATTATGGACGTATTTTAGCTGGAAGCAAGGCCTTCATGATAGATTTGTTTCTTACAAACACGCAACCTTTAGCTTCGCAGGATGTTAATTAATGGGCTGAAATGGTGCGGGTTACTTGTGTGTTATAGTGATGTTTTTTTGGACCATTGTTCTGATTTACTGCAGAGCATCCATTGGTGAGCAAATACTAAATTTCTCCAAAGCTGCTCCTATGAAGTAACATAGTCATCTACATCTTGGGTGGCCTGAGGATGGGACATTTTGAGTAGAAATAAAATGAACTGCTTTAATAAAAAGGTAACATTATTTGACAGTGTCCCTTTCAGGTTACGCATCTTTAACATACATATAACAAAAAATGATGCGTAATTATCAGCAACTAACACTGACCAAATCCTAACTCTACAGTAATTGCATGTTGCTAATATTACTCCGTACATGTTGTATAATTGCAAAAATGGCTGATGAACTGCTCACACTTATAAAAGACCACAACCAGCATCAGTGCGCTACTCAGATTCATTACGACAGAAAAAATCTGTTCTGATGAGAAATAACTTACTGACACTTTAACGTTTTGATGCCAGCCTAAACGAAGCTAACGCATCTGTCAACGATAACTGTGAATGTACGGTTAGCATGAGATGTAAACAGAGGCTTTTCAACCTGATTATTAAACAAATGGCTCGTTTCACACGCGCGAAATCAAAACGATCGCTCACTAGAGGCTGTAAACACGAGCGTGAGAGCTGATAAATAATGACACTTGCTATAACGCGAGATATTTTTACAGAGACTTCTCTGAGGGCTTTAGCATTGCTACTGACATTAGCCTCGAGCCGCTTCTGTTGTATAAACTCCACCAGATCCGACAAACGAGCTTCAAACCGGGCCAGAAAGCGCTGCAGCGCGGGTGTTTAATTAACATCGGCTGGTATGACGAGTAACCAATGCGTTAATGAGGGGTTTCTGGAGACTTGTTGATGTGTGAGCCGATTAAAAATGGCTGCTGCTCAGAACAAAGCGACACAAACACTGAGACATTCTGCGACAAACCGGTCCCAAACCCGCGAATAACCGCACAGAGCGCGCTAATAACTCACCGATTGAACGTATGACTATCGATTTAGATCACATATATAGATATATTTCCACCGGATAGAGAGATTCGGCAGGATGGATGCAGATTTCTCTCTGTTTTTCTCTTTTCGCTTGTTGTCAGTTTCCCGACTTGAGAATGAAGCTGCTGCTGCCGTCGCGAGAAATCGAGTCTCCACCCGCGATCGGCTCTCATTTAGGACCCAAGCGGTAGCTGTTTTAAATGCCTGATCAAAACGCGTTAGTTTGTTGAATAAAGGTAAATTCTCAGTACAAAATAAAAGCATTTAAATATATAAAACTAAAAGCATGACATAAGTCCTAAACGCAGCATTTAATGGCTTTATACTTCAGCCAAACACCACATATTGTTTACTGTTTTATTTTTGTAAAGTCACTAGCATATGGAAGATGGCTAAAAACAATATGTAAGAAATTCAAATACGTAACGTTTTTCAGATAAAATACAAACGTTTTTAAACGTGATAACTATTTAATCTATTTATTTAAATTGGTTTTTATTTTTATGTTTTAATTTTATATTTTTTCCCAAAATGTGGATATTATGGATAAACAACAACAACAATAATAATAATAATAGGTTAATAATAACAATCAGTTAAACCAACACACATACAATATTTTTTACATATATTTATTTTGACATTATAGGTTTTTCGTCAGCACCCATGGTTTCTGCCATCACGGCAACTCTGGCGGTATAATGAAACCAATTAATTTATGTAATATATGATTGTAAAAAGTTTTGCTTCTATGTAGTGATTGTTTTGCAACTATTGATTTTATATGATTTAAAACTGATTACTTACAAAGAAATCATATAGTAATTATCACAATAAAAATGACACTATAGTAATTTTAATTGTAATAATTGTATAACTTCAGCTGTTACACAACAGTACATAAAATAGTACAACAGCTATTTACACAAAGGTCAAAGCACTCCTTTAGTTATTTTCCACCTTTCAAATAATGAGTAAACAAGCATGTAAACCTGCTGGGATTCCTCTTTATACTTTTGTCTTCATACATTTTTCCCAGTTTCGATGCATTTGTGACTCGATTTAGTATTTACGACAATCCATTGTGTTTAAAATATTTTTTTTTATGTAATACCCAAAATATTCAATGGGTCTCACCCATGCTCCGTTATTACAATCATATGCATGTCTACGATTGTAATGCTATTTTAGGTATTCTCGTAATAATTTATTTAGTAATTTGACCATATTTTGTGCAATAAACACGTTCAGTTGATAAAATACTCAATCAATATGTACCAGTGCCATCACTGGGAGCAGAAAGTAAGAAAAAAAGCTTGAAAAATCCAAAGAGGACCCCTATGAGGGAGGCCGTCGCAACGCCTGTCTGCAAAACGTAACCAAGGCAGTTGTTTATTTCTGTGCTGGTGGATCCGTCGTGTGCTTTACAGTCCCAAGCGCTTATTAAGTCTGAAAGAATATGAAAATACCTGCAAAATAAGGTTAGATTAAATTATAAAATCCTTTTGTGTTGTTGCAAGAAACCAGTGTTCACATTCACAAAGAACGCGTTGAATTGATCAAAAGTGACAGTAAAGACATTTATAAAGTCGCAAAATGTCACAATGTCAAATAAATGGTGTTCGTTTGATCTTTCAATTGATCACATAATTCTTAAAACAATTGTCTTTTAATTATCCCGGTTTCCACAAAATAATAAGCAGTACAACGTTCTTTTAAAGACAATAACCGCAAATTTTACTTACTTGAAGACCAAATGAGCATAATAGATTATATTACAAATTTCATAAAAATCAGACACTGTTTAGGTCAAGTCTTAAGAACCATTGTGATCATATATAGGTTTTACCAGTTGTAGCAGTTCAAGTTGTAATCAATCTTACATTTCATATTCAAATTAGACCAATTTTAATATAATAAAATATATTACTGTTTAAGCAAACACACCCAAACTTACATTTCGTAAGTGTCGTAAGCTCACCAAGGCTGTTTTGTAAAAAAAAAAAAAATTAAAATACAAAATCTAACAGTGTTTTAATGGCGCCTTGTTCTAATGGGCTAATAGGGTGAGCCAACTACTGACGTCATTATTAAGAGTTTGCATGCTTTCCCAACAGATGGAGCCAACAGACAGGCGAAAGCTATACATTAGCTGTAAAACAACTACATCACACACTGATAAAATGCTTAACGTAACCAAACTCAAAGTACTTTTTTTTTACATTTTAGATTAGATTTATTCATCTGTGCATGGCAACTGGCTGTTAGTTTAAAGGTAGGTCAGAAAAACATGAAAACTTAATCAAACATTGTTTTTGCTACTGTAATGTATATATTTAATTAGTTAATCAAAATCAGCACAACATCACTTATAAATTACATTAATATTACAAAACCAACAGAAACAAATCAGACAAAATACAATATGGTCACTTACAAAACAAATACATGTTGCTGGAATCAAATACAGGCACTGTTACTGTAAACACAAGGACCTGAGGTATAAAATCTTACTATGAAAAGTTTACAACATCAATTAGTTCAATTAATAAAAAATGATTAAATAAAAAAAAACACCCATAACATGTTAACATTCATACTCCGTATCAAGTCACATGCTCTCTGTAAACAAAATATTTTTTAAATGCTATATCATATTTGTGTGCGCAGATAACATAAAAGTAGGTAATAATTTAACCTCTTGCCACATTCTGAGGGAAAACTGCAGATTTAAAGTTCATTTTCTAGATGAATTCATGATCAAAAGGGAACTAAACATCAAGAGCATGAGTTAAGGCGATCATAAAGAGGTCACACAAGGGTAAGCTCAAAATAATACATACCAAGACTGTTTCAGTCGAGTAATTTGCAGCACAGTGGATAAACCACAGCTCACTGATAAGCTCAACACTTCATTAATATACGATAAATCAGCTTGATAACAGCTATATCTTAGAGAAACTAAAAGAATCACACTGGCATGGAAGTCTGGATCCAGATGTATCAGAGGATGAAACAGTCTGTCATTGCAAGAGTCATTTCATCCCACCGTTTTAACGCAGTTATTAGTTCAATTAATGTATATATATATATAGCAGATATACTGTATAGGATGTCATGAGTTTGTTATGCTTCAGAGCAAGAGTTTCCAAACTGTTTCTTAATCTCAATTATGTGTTTGCTTGCTCGTTGCCATGATTTCTAGCGTTCTGATTGGTTGATCTGACTAGGTAGGAGGACCTCAACTGTGAAGCTGACCGTTTTGGACTGGAAGATGCTGTATGTGTTGTCAAACCGTAGTACATCTGAATAAAAAAATATAGTAAGTCCACATGCACGTTTAATGTTCATCTCAACTGGGGATGAGAAATAAAGCCTGTTCTGTACTTACACACTCCTGGCTCTGGGCAGGTAAGGGATCCGTCCTCGGGCACCAGGTGTGCATTGTAACGTTGACTTAGCACAATTTCCTTCATTTCACAGGCCTTCATCCACTCTCCAATTTTCTTCTTCTTATAGACACCAAAACCTATGTCTGCACCATCACAGGTGAACTGCCATCTAGTAGAGCATCACACATAGACTGAGTTCCTGCAATGTGAAGCTCTCCAGCTAACGCTTTTTACCAGTTGTCAATGTTAGTAAACCCAAATGCACGAGTGTTGCTGGTTAGCTATTCTAGCATATAAGGTTATGGAAGCTAAAGTTTTGTGCATGTTTTCCAAAAAGAAACAGGACCTTTGATGTCATGATCAGTGTTCGGTTCATGGTAAACTCTGTCTATTACCAGTTTCAGAAAGCATTTTGGTGTTTTCTTAGATTGCTCACCTTAGCGCACAGTTTGGTGCAAGTAGCTCATATTCCACCTGATGAGATGAGCCACGGCCAATAGTCACAGATTGATCATAGTCCACTTTAATGGAGTCTCGAACATAGTAGGTCTTGGGAATCTCTGATCCGAATGTAATCTGAAAAAGAAAACAACAACAACAGAAACCTTCTTTTAACGTGCTTGGCTGAGAAAAGTTCAGAATTAAAAATGGAAACAAAAAGCAAATAAGGATGAAACTTACAGAAGCATCGTGAGTGCAAAAGAAAAAAGCCTGACATTTTAACGTTAGTAAAGCATTTTATGGAAAACAGAAGGGAAAAAAGACAGGAAAGGAGCCCAAATTAAAGTGGCTTTCAATTTCAGTACACAACCTGAAGTAGCGTTAAAGATTGATTATCCTACATATAGGCCAAGTATTCTACTCTTAAGCTGGAAAAGAAAAGAATTGGAAGATTACAGCCTTCAGATGTGTTCATGTTTATTCATTTTTCAAAAGCTCAAAATAAAGTAAAATACAGAAATGAGAGTTTAAATCATTACTAAATACAATAAGAAAACAAACAACTTGAAAACATTAACATCAGACACTTTATAAAGAGTTAAGGTCACGTTGTCTGGAGTCACAGACTCAAATATAAAGATGTTTGAGAAATGGTGCTTCACTCAGAATGATGCACTTTCATGCACATTATTATTTTCATATGCAGAAACAAATGTAGACACTCAATATCCCAATTCACATAAAATGCATTCTATGGTAGCCAGTATTAGCGCATAATAATGTGTTGTTTAAAAAAACTTTTTTTTTTTAATCAACTGTAAAAGTTAAGTTAAAATCGTTTCTATTAATGAAAATCTATTAACCAAAGAATGCTAAAATGTAAGAGTTTACACAAAAATATTAAGCAGCCCAAATGTTATAATAATAAGAAATGTTTCTTAAACATCAAAGTTCTGAATGATATTGAAGACTGGAGTAACTGCTGCTACAAATTACATTTAGATGCTAATACGTGCATAGATTCTCTTTAAATACTCAAAAGCAAAGAGCATGTGAATTGGGATTTAGACGATGTTGTATTACTCACTCCATAAAACATCCTTGTGTAAAGACATTCCAATAGAAGCCTGTTGTTTTGTGATTTGTGTAAGTCTTGACATGTCATTCAAGCTTGAAATGACTCCATCTGTGCTTATTAGTACAAACAGATCTTTCTTTAGCGATTTCTCCCATGAAGGAAGTGCTCTGGTTTTCTTTAAGGTTAATTACAGTTTTAATAGGCAAGGAAATTGCCGTCCATATGTCACACCCGAGGGAAAACAAGCACTGTCTTAAAAACAAAATAAACAACTTCTATCTTCAGCTCTCTAGCTTTAAACACAGAAAACAAACATTTATTCGACTTGAGAGATACCACGGTCCAAAAAAGACTCCAGGGATTACAGTTTTATAAATATTTGTAACTAAAAAACTAAATATCCATCCACTTTGAATGTTCACAAAGTCTTCTGAGGTCTTTTTTAGCACTTCCACTCCTGAAGGGGGCAGCAGCTTTACCTGTGTATCTACATACAGACACAAAACGCCTCAGTTCAGAATTATGAATGTGATCCATGCTTTAAAATCCTACATGTACACTAGCACAGAATTATTTTTGGAAATATAATTGAACTCTCTGGGTGTCTTTGGTCATCTCAGATCAAATCATTATAATGTTATAAATAAAGTTTTTAGTTTATCAGAACTATACAGAACAAACAAAAATGTAGCATGGTTTTAAGCAACAGTTTTAAGAAAAATTAACATTTACTCAACCTCAAGCAATATTATAATTAGAGGTATAATGTAAAGTAATGTAATGTAATGTAATGTAATTAAATAAAATATAGTTTAATATAATGTAATGTAATGTAATATAATATAACGTAATATAATGTAATATAATATTATATAATGTAATATAATATAATATAATTTAATATAATGTAATGAAATATAATATAATATAATATAAAATAATATAATATAATATAATATAATATAATATAATGTAATTTAATATAATATAATAAAATATAATATAATATAACGTAATATAATATAATATAATATAATATAATATAAGTCAGAATAGCATGTTATCTTATAAATAAAATAAAATAAAATAAAATAAAATAAAATAAAATAAAATATAATATAATATAATATAATATAATATAATAGCTAGCAATGGTTTGACTGGTCTAGAATGGTTTTAAAATGTAAAAATAAATGCTGCATTTTTTACTTATTGCAGAATAAATATTACTGAAACAAAATATTATCCATTATTTTAATAACAAAGTACAATTATGATGTTTTGTCTGACCAGGAGCACAAGTGTGACCCCTAAGTGAAGAGTACCAGAGGGTTAAATATGAACTTTATTTCAGTTTGACAGGGTGCTTTTCTAGTGCCAGTGTCATAACAGCCCTTTGCTCTTCACATTTAGGATTTATCACAAACAAGAGTCATATCCACAATGCTTAAACAGATTGGAGGGGAAGATTAGTCATGTCATGTGTTCCAAAGCTGCAACCTTGCCATCTGATCAACTGAGTAATCAGCCTATGCAATAACCAGTGGAGCAATCCAACAGGCTCTTGTCCAGATTACACCACATGGCATCGAGCATATCATAAGGAAGCTTAAAGTGTTGTGCAAGCATAAACGGATATAGATAAACAGCCATTTGACAGCTATTCTACCTGATTTGGGACACTAATAATACATCTACAAGCAGGCAGTCAGAGGCAACAGGCTGGCTAGGTTCAACAGCAGTAGGATAAGCAGAAAACTCCTACAGTATAGGTTTGAACTAAACAGACAATATGCAAATATCAAGATATTTCATTCATTTCTAAGCGCTGACCACAAAAGATTCAAAATTGTGAAGCAATTTTCTACGACACAACATGAACACTCTACTAACAGCATACAAATAATCCAAAATAAACTTTTGATGGTTGGTGGTTAAATGTATAAAAAACTAAAAGTAACTGTGACTTTTTATCTGACAATTTTGACAGTTTTTGCTTGCAAAATCTTAACATTCAGACTTTTTTATTGAACTTCTGAGAACTGCAAGATATAAAGTCAGAATAGCATGTTATCTCACATTTGCAAGAAAGACGTGGGATAAAAAAAAAATCGAACTACCTGTTTTATTTAGTTTTTCCATGGCAGAACCAAAAAAACGACATTGCAAGACGCAGACTTAGATTACTGAGAAAAACCACCAGACTTGAGAGAAAAAAGGCTGAACTGTGAGATAAAAAGTCACATTGACATAACTGTTTAAAAAATGATCTCAAAGTGGTCATGAACTGCTTTAGAATTTCGATGCTCAGCTTTTACTAACAAAACAGAAAACGGGAAACAAGCGGCCAGTAATTCAAGTGGACGTTGGGCAAGCACATGAGCTAGAGGGTTTAAAATAACTGTTTAAAAAATGATCTTAAAGGGGTCATGAACTGCTTTTATCTTTTATTTTGTACTGTTTTCTGAGGGCCACTTATAATGTTATCATGGATCCAGTACAGCTAGCACAGCACCGTCCTGCAGTTTCAATCTTTTTGAAAACTCCAAGTCAAATTGTGTCTTGTTTTTAAATGAATCTGCTGTAAAACGTGAATGTAAAAGTGAAGCTAGAGCCGATTTCTTACTGACACTGTCTTGTACTTGCAATGCAACGACTGCTTTTCCAGAGCATTTTTATTGTGTGGTTTCTGTGCAGAACTGGGTTTGCCTTTCTCGTTATTCACACTACATGCGCAAATCTATTGGCAGCGATGTAGAAGCAGGCGTTGATCTTCTTCTGCGGAGACGGTGCTTATCCACACTATTACATCATCGAGTGGTACATTACACAAGTTGTTGCTTAGGTAGACTAGCTTCAGTATAAGCTGTTTTTAGACGAACGAGGAAGGTTCCAGTTCTGAAACTAACAGGATGTCTTAAAAGTAAGCAAGTAATGCATGACCCCTATAATTTCAAATACATTCTCTGAAACCTCTAAATATTTCACATAGCTGATCTGAGTGCAGTTCAGCAAAGATATGAACAGTTTAATAATTCTTAAATTCTTTGCATTTCTAAAATCAAGAATCCTGCGTTACTTCAATGCTTCAGAATAAAGTATTAGATCGGAAATTGGTTTTGCATATGGGTTAGACCCCAAGGTTCATGAAACGGAAACTGCCGACTAATTCTCACATGGTTTAATCAGCTTCCTTAATCTTAGGTGCCATTACATTTAACTCAAAGAAGAAACAAAAAGGAGTAACACCTAAACATGAGCTCGTTAGAAAGTTAATGTGATGTGTGCTCTTTGTTTTTTACTCACCCTGGTTCTACATCTGGGGTCACCATCAGGGTCGGTCAGTTTGCCTCCATAGAATGCTGGGAGCTCTTCGGGGTCAATGTATTTCTGTAAAACCTCTTGCCAGTTTGCTAAGAAGACAGAAACAGAAGCTTCCGTTGAGATTTTTGATGGTCAGCTTTTACAAACAAAACAGAAAACGGGAAACAAGCGGCAAGTAATTCAAGTGGACGTTGGGCAAGCACATGAGCTAGAGGCTTTAAAATAGTCACTGAAAATGCCAGTTTGTCTGGCAATGTACGAAAATCTTGCTGGTTTGGTCAGTTCCTCCTAGCATCAATTTTAAAAACTACCCAAAGATTTATGTTTCTGTTGTCTTTAAAGAATTCTGAGCACATACTGTGTAATACTGTGCAAATTCTAGTCTGTGGTAACTCATAGAATATCAAACAAGCAGCACGAACACATTTTCCTGCTTGTATGATGCTTTTGTTTCTATAAATTCTTAATTCTGTATTTAAGAATGAGGGCAACGGTCCATAAACACAAATATTTTCAGTATTGTGTTTTCTTTTTTTCCATACTTATCCGACATAAAAAATTACTCCAATTCCTAACTTTCTATACTATGTAGGATCCCTGAAAAGTCATTAGTGCAGTAAGATGTGTGTTCGCTTACATCCCAGGACGACGACCTTCCGGCGAGTGTCCTCACTCAAAAAATGTTTCACCAGATTGTAAGCCACAGGGAACAGTTTGGGTGCTGCAACAGAAACAGTCCTGAGAGTTACATTTCAAAAGCGGTATATCACAGTGACGTGCAAGGCTTATTAAATAACTCCTAAGTGAGCAAATAGTAAAATTTAAAAGTTAAAAAAAAATACTACTGACCTTTAATGACAAATAACTTCTTGAGTCCCTCTGGATAGTTATCTTCAAACATAGTGAGAACCTATGGAAGAACATTAAAGACATAAAAATCAGTCTAATGCAACTGAAAATACCAAACAATATATTAATAAACAAAAAATAAAAAATACACACCTCTCCATAAGTCTCTATAGCAGGCTTATATAAGTGCTTCATTCCCAAACCTTCACAGTCATAGACCATAGTAATGGACTCAACGTTCCTACCCAACTGGAGCAAAGGAAGTAAAAACAGACAGACGTAAACTATTAAAAGGCGTGATATGATTTATTATATATATACATATTTATGCAATTGTACAGAGCCCCTAAAGCATTGGTCTCAAATCCAATTCCTGAAGGGCCACAGCTCTGCACAGTTTTGCTCTGACGCTAATCAAACACACTTGATCCGGCTAATCAAGGTCATTAGGATTAGTAGAAACATCCAAGAAGGTGTGATTTGGAGCTAAACTGTGGCCCTCCAGGAGTTACGTTTAAGACCAATGTCCCGAAGGCAGATGGTAATGGTTAAAAAAAGAATTAAGTCGTAGGGGTCATAGATTTCAAGTTTGCATTTCTCTTTGGAGTGTTCCAAGCTGTTGCACGGATAAGATCCCTAAAGATGCAAAGACTTAAATCTGAACAGGGCTTTATTGTTTTTGTGTCATAGCACACCTGAGGTATTCGGCCAATCACAATGCACTGGATAGCTGGCCAATCAGAGCACACTTAGATTTTTTTTAATGCAATGAGCTTTGTGAAAATCAACCCGTTTCAGGAAGGCGGGGCTTAGAGGAGAAACAATAGTCCACAGTTTGTGGAAAATAATGGGTTTGTTTAAACTTAAACCGCATGAAAACATTGCATTACACCAAAATAATGTTCTTTTTAGCAACATCACATGGCCCCTTTGAACAGGAGGGGAAAAATATTGCAATGCTTTTACACTCACTTGCAAAGTATTTCCCAAAGTATATACTTCTCACAATTTTTAAATGCCTGCACACCTACCCGTTCACTCTGTACGTCGCACTCTTTCTGCAGAATCTCACAGTCTCTGACTTTAGACTTGATTAAATCCTGCTTGGACGCTGAATGCATCAGACCCTTAGGGTCCAAAGGTCCAATGACATCGTACCAGACTGGGCTCCCTTCACGGTCATGGCCACACATGCCACCAGACAGATACTTGTCTATTACCTGAGCACAAAAGTAAACATCAAGAGTAAATTACAGAATTGAACCCTTGAATGAGACACAACAGGAGAGTTTGTAGATTTCTCACTCTGTGTGCCGAATTTACTGACACCTACTAACCTACAAAGAAACTACCAGGTTTGTAATAAGTTTGGAAAGGTCCACTACTTTATCATAACTGAGGTCATGTGCACAAAAGCCTTAAAGGGAAAGTTCACCCAAAAATGTCAATTCTGTCATCAATTACTCACTCTCAAACCTTTCAAACCTAAAAGTTTCAATATTGGTAACCCAACCTAATTATTTAATTCTAGTGTTTTTTACACTATGGAAGTCCAGCAACCATTTGTTTCCCAATATTCTTTAAAATGTCTTTTGTGTTCAATACAAGAAAGAAACTCATACAGGTTAAAATTCAGCTGCACAAAACTATATAAAAAAACAGATATATTAGATATGAGTGTGTTCATTAATCCTAAAACAAATGTGTCATACCTCTGGCACCTGCCACTCTGTAAGGATGGTGTCAACTTTCATGTGTTTCCGAAATTCCATGTGCTGCACATGAAAAAGAACACATGGTTATAAACATGAAGGTGTTTTTCGCCCTAAAACTGTATTCACATGATCAGGATTGAGAACCCGCATCACAGCAAACGCTGACAGAATTATCAGTTCTGAATTACATAATTTGACACCATGAGTCTCTGTGTGTTAGATACTGCTGTGCTTTGACCTTAGGTGCAACGGATACTGGTAACAGAGTTCAGAGAAAAAGGAAACGTAATAAAAGACCCATGGACTACAGAAGCATCACTAGCACAATGTGACAGCAAACAGCACTTTAAAAACCCAATAACATAGAATGATGATGCTGTAATCGCCCATAAGCTGTGATTAGACAGAGGCATGACTCAGTAAAGCACACTTGACTGCAGAACTGCTGTTATGCACACCAAGGCTGCACTTATTTATCTGTTTTTGCTTACTCTTGTTCTTTCAATACTCTAGACCAGGGGTCACCAAGTTCAGTCCTGGAGGGCCGGTGTCCTGCAGAGTTTAGCTCCAACTTGCCTCAACACCTGCCTTG
>JAUCMU010000097.1:25301342-25338008 GCA_032275025.1 Enteromius treurensis
TTTTTCTATTTGATAATGTTCAGTGCTTTGCTACAATCTGTATTGTTAAAAGCGCTATAGAAATAAAAGTGACTTGAAAAACAAACCCAAAACTGAGATATTTTAGGCAAAAAAAAAAAAAGGCATGTATGGTCAACCGAGTATTATTCCTTCGTAGCTGAATTCAGAGGATTTCAGATCAGTAGATCATCTTTGGATTCATGTGTAAAGCTGCTGTGGTGAGTGGAATACTGTTCAGTTCCTCTGACACATTAAACTCTTTGAAGGTGAAGATCCTCACATGCTCTCATTATCTCCTCATCATCAGGGTTTACACTGACAGAACTTTACCCTGTACTTCCTTTTATCCTTCCTTTGTCTGTGAAGAATAGAGAAAGTGTTGTATTAAAAGTTGCGTGCAAAAGACTAACAAGGGGCCCAAACTCTCTTTTATGTAAAGACTGTTTTTATGCGCTACTCAGATTACTGTACGTGCCATAAATATCATGTTTACTTTATGTGCTGCTGAAGTTCTGCTTAGTGCTTTGAGAAATCCTCCAATGGCAACTAAAATTATCTCTCAGTAAACAAGCAGTTTTCCTTCAACATCAAGTAAAGTCAGTAACTGCAGCCCAACTCCTTCACACCATCCAGAGCTGTAAAGTGTGTTCAATCAAACTCTGCTCCATTTATAGTGTCATAACAGTCCCACTGAGAGACGATGCCACAATCCCCATCATCATCCACTGATAAAAGCAAAGCGCTGCCAAGACCGTAAACGCTGCGTGGGAGGCCAGAGATCGCACCTCAGTGTGCGTCAGGGACGGTCCGGCGGGCCCAGCGGGGCCCCAGAGCTCTGTTTGAAGGCCTCAGATACAGACAGATGAGGAGATAGAGGATTGGGATGGGGGAGCGAGAAGAGAGAGCTGCTGGAGCATTTAACACAGAATACACAACAAAACCACTTCAAGAGAGTCTTTCTGGGAAACTTGTGTATCAGTGGCATGTTCTTCTTTACCTTTCTGATTTTTCGTCTCATATGTTTTGAGCAGTTTTGTCTCCTGAGTGGAGTGTGTGTCAATAAAACGTGATCAGCGTAGATCAAAATTCTTCACACTTGAAACGAGCAGTGGTTCTCTGATAATAAAACACACAAAGCACGAATAACACACCTAAAGCTTATTGCAGTAATACGTTTTTCACATCCTAATTACGATTTCCCAACTCCCAGGAACCTGCTTACGGACGGATGAAGAATCAATGGGCCTGCCGCAGGTCAAAGGTCACGATCTTGACTCCTCTCTGACCTCTGACTCCGGCCGAGAGACTGCACCCATCGCTCACTGAGTCCTGTTCACTGACTGATCGTCCTCATTTTGGAAAGGATCTTTTTCCATTTCCCTGGCCGTGTGTCGGTCTGTCTGTCTGTGCTTTGACTCTTTATCACCTCCGCCGCGAGAGAGAACCGCTGCCATCCGTCATTACGGCACGCGATGACAGCTCCTCACGCATGCATGAAAGAAATAGATTTTTACATTTGGCCAAATCCGGAGGGTTACTTTAGTGTAACCGATTCGATATTCTCCAAACGAGCCGGGCGATATATATACGAACACGCCGAGACAGATGCGATGATCTATAGCTCGCTGTTAATGGATTCTGTCAACTTTAGAGAAAAGACAGGCCTTCCACTTTTAGGGAGAAAAAGACATAATGTGTGCAATAAAAACATAATTATTCAATTGATTAGGCCTGTAATTTATGCCATTCGCATTTGCCAGCGTCTGAATAAGACGGGAGCGTCAAACATGGCCCAAGTAGGAAATGAAGCAACAAAAAAAGAGACACTTTCTGGTGCTGCGTCCAGAGAATCACGTCATCACACAAACCCACGCGGGCCGTCGGATCAGATGAACAATCTGCTCAAACACGTCTGATAGAGAGAGAGCTTCAGCTCACATTCAGACCCCAGAGGCTCTGCTTTGATCCACAATTCATTCACAGATCACAGCCTTCACCAGTAAGACTTTAAAACACATAGCTAACCCTTTACAATAAGGTTCAGTAGTTAATTAATTAACAACATTAGTTAATACGAACTAAGAACAAATAATAAATATTCTACAGCATTTATTAATCTTAGCTCATTCTAATTTTAACATTTACTTATGTATTATTAAAATCACAAGCTGTGTCTGTTAACGTTAGTTAATGTGAACCAACAACGAATGATCGTATTTTTATGAAGTATCATTAACAAAGATCAATAAATACTGTTGTAAATGCACTATTGTGATTTAACACATTATCTAATGTTAACAGATGACAGCTTATTATGAAGTTTAACTTAAGACATTTATTTCGTAATAAGGATACTTCAAATCCATCAACGTATTTATTAAAAATCACTTTAGACTAAAAATTATAATTCAACTGTATTTGGTGTATTTCTTTATTGCGCACACATTTCTTAATATCATGCCTATAATGGGTAGTAATGTCACTATTAATAATTACTGTTTTATAATTTTTTGAGCACATAAATATGTCAAATAAATGTATTTCAAAGTTTTTCCTCGGTCTGTGCCACTGCAGGAGCTGGGCATCATCATCAGAGCCCTGATCTCGACAGAAGCCTCCCGATCTAAAAGATCAGCTGTCACATCCATTAAAGAAAACACTGAACAGGATCTACAGTAGGTGATGAAGGCAAATGTTCTTATTACACGTCACAACTATCTTGCGATTTAAGCAACGAAAGGGAGCTTTCCTATTGAAAGAAGTTTTGAGTGAAAGACTAAGAGCTGTGTTACAGAATCTGATGTTTTTATGATGAACTCGTGTGTCCAGCTGCAGAAAAACGTTTTTAGTATTGAGATTGTAAGCGCCAGACTTGAGTCTGTTCCGCAGATTCAGAGACGAGCAGCGTTTGTGTTCAGTTAAATATCTCTTCTAATGGTTAGTGCTGTGCGTTTTTGCAGCGAGCATGTGTGACGTGCAGCAAAGGAAACGCAGAAAACGAACGAAAGAAAGAAAGAGAGAGAGAGAGAGTATTCTCAATTTCCCTCTAAAAAGAAAATTCATTTGCGCTTGCTAATGTAATGTCATCGTTGTGTTTACTGAGCGTGGATGATGTATAGGGGATGTTGCATTGAGTGAGACTGTTTAATGATGCATAGAATTAAGTCTGCAGCTTTCAGCTGAGCTCCTCCCGCTCCTGCTCTCCTTCTCTCTCTCTGTGTGTCTCGGACCGCTGGCCACACGCCGCTCCGCGCTCCTGCTTCACTCCATCAATCACCGGAGAGAGAGAGGGTACGAGAGTAAAAGAGATATTGTTAAAAACAGGCCCAGAGCTCCACACAACAAACAATGCGGAGACACAAAAACACACTGTATTTAGGCGCAGAAAGCGGCGAACACGAGCCACTAAAACCCCGGATTGCTTTCAACGAACATGCGAGATTAGAACTTTTATTGTGATGATGGCGATTATCATCCCATTTATGGTTATGATGATGATGATGATGATGTCATCATATCATCTGTGCTAATGCGCGTTTGCAGTGAAAACTGCTCATTGTTGCAGGACAAACGGCTATAACAACACTGAACAGACTGGAGTCACAGTTACAGACAGAAGCTGATGGGGAAAAGAACCACAGCATTCAAAGAGGGTTTAAGTGTAGGTCTCTATCAGGGCCGAAGGTTTTCGTCATTTTTAGAATTTGGTGAAAGTACTCGACATTTGGTGTGTTTGCACGAATTAAAGCTTCGTAAACAAAAATAAACTCTTACTTCAGAGCAAGGTCTAAAACAGCTCTGTCCCTAGTCAGTGACGTAAGTGTACGCTGATTGGCCAAACGCACAGGAAACACCGGCCAAGCCAGTATTTGTAAAAAAAAAAAAGCCTTGTAAAGACTTACTCCAAGAACATGGAAAACAGCAGTGACTTCTTGTATTCTTTCTCGATGATATGTAACACTGCAAGTTATGAAAGGATTTATTTAGACTGAAACGGTCTTTAAATTGCGTCAATTGTAATCAACAAAAACAACTCCTATCCCTAGTTTTTGACATAAATGCCAGGAATAAAGAGAAACATTAGCGTGTTTATTTCATCCGAGGGGAACACCAGACCCAAGCACACACAGCTAAACCAACACTGCTAACTAAAGCTAAGATGTGGTGCAAGTTTCTTTCGAATTTAATCCTATGACTTTTAATTAGTTAAAATAATTAAAGCACTGTTTTTTAAGAAGAAGAAAAAAGCGAAGTCCTCAGATGCCATGTGCATTAAATACAACAATAATCTGATATTTAAAGGGTCACTCCACCCTAAAATGAAAATTTTGTCATTAATCGCCCTATAATTTAAGATATTTTTTGATGATTAATGACAATATTTTCATTTTGGGGTGGAGTAATCCATTGATTTCATCTCTGATTAATAAAAAGTTATCACTCCACCACAAGCTTGACGTCATTACCAACAATGTGATTTGAATGAAGGATGCGTGACAAAGCTCCATCCATTTCAGGAAACAGATATGACTAGTTTCTACAACAATGTATGGTACTAGTTAAAGATAGAGCTATACTGATGTGTGGAAATCGCAGCCCTGATCAGTTGTTTTACAACATGTCAATCAGACTTTAGAGCCGAACATTGCATCTTTGAGCAGGTTCATACGATGCATTTTCATGAAAATCACTGCTAACCCAACTGCAGACACAAAATAAATGAGTTTAGATTAAGTCTTAATTGCTAAAGTCGTGCCATCTGAACGAGAGCGTGTGGACCCTTCATTACTGATAAACCTGTGAATCCTCCTCTCTCCATCATGACTGGTGTCTGTTATTGAACGAGCAAAACAACTGTTGATTATTTCCACAGCATTTATAGTAACAGCACAATGTGTCTCTACAACACCATCCATCATCCGCCACAATCCCACTCTGGAATTATTGTTGCTTTGATGTGCTGAAAACAAATCCATTTTACTGGCCGCCAATTCATCATCTGGGAGGGAAAGTCACAGCGTGACCCTTCACTGTACCTCAGACGGACAGAAGGACAGATGGACAGGTGTGAGGTGGACTCTCAGTGCTCTTAAATAAAGAAAAGAGGAAGACGAGGACAGAGAGGAGAGAGAACTGCTCCAGTGCTGCTCTCTTTCTCTCTCTCTCTCTCTCTCTCTCTCTCTCTCTCTCTCTCTCTCTCTCTTTCTATCTCTCTCTCTCCAAATGTCTGTGATAATTTATCACTTCTTCTAGCTCAACTGACAAACTATTTGCAGGAAAATGAGTTTTTCCGCTACGGATTTGTCCTCTGGGAATGAAAAGGGAAGCAGTTGTGTTTTTATCCTCTTTCACACACACACACACACACACACACACACACTCAGATACTGTGAGTATGTATGTGGGGTTTAAGATAAATGAGGTAAATTAATAGAGTCACTGAAGGAAAAGATTCAGCCTTCACTCCGACACACTCGAGACGCACAGAAGAGACGTCTCGCTTGCTCTCGCTGTGTCTATATGTGTACAGTGAACACACACACATACAATCTCAATCACGTCCACAACGGTCCACTATGATCCCTATCCCTGTGAGACTGCAGGAGAGCTGGAGATCTAATGACTTAATGCTCATTTCACTCAAACGTGTTGCATTTTCTGATATTCTGCAAGTAAACGTGTCTCTAATTCAATCCGTTTTAGTCCCATTCGCTGTGTTTCTTAAGTCTCAAATAAAACCTGAGCTTCATCATCTGATGTTTGATCAGTTTTAACCCAAACACTTGCTGAAGTGATGAGCCAAACCCAAAGAGTGTGAGCGATCTCCTCGTAAAAGGTCGTCACACATTGACCTGACATTCTTGAGGAGCTGTGAGAGGGTTTATATAATCACAGGGCTCGACCAAGGTCAGCGAATCCAATTTTCTCTCTTGCCCTCAACAAACAACACACTGACAAGCATTTGATGGAGAGTTACGGGACTATAAAGGCCTAATTGCGCTGAATTTACACGAGAGTGTTTGTAAAGCTCAGTGGATTTCTCCACAGGGTTTCCTGCAGTAAATCTCCTGCAGACGCTCGTGAGACGGGGGAAAAACTCCCTTGTTATAACCTAACGACTCTGAAATGCATCGACCGCTAATTGGAATATAAAGCGTGGCTCGGTTTTACTGCGTAGAGGTGATGAATATGTTTGAACGAGACGCTCATGTTTCTCACTGTAAACTCATGTGATGAGGGTTTTATCAGCCAGGATCTTCCAGCACGAAGTGCTCGTTTAAACTCTCTCAACTAAAGATCAGGGTTGTGTTACTACTAATTTTTATGGAGATGGAAGCCCATCTTACTGTAGGCGTCTTCATCTGTGTTTATTTTCCCGTCAGTTGAGCTGCATCAAATTTACTGTCCTTCAGTTTCTACAGCGATGGTGCTCTGTATTTTACTGACGGCCAGCAGTTACACTGACCGCATCACATCAGTGCCTCACACATTCATATTAAAAATGAAAAGGTTTGACCTCTGATCCTCTTATTACACCTTTCTTTACATGTTCACACAAACATTCCACATTTTAAGATCTGCTGTTGTTAGGGAGCATTCTAAGCACAGACCAAGGGGAAACACAAAACAGAGTCAAAGTGTGAAGCACCATTATGTTGCTGTCTGTCTGTGATAACAGACTGACTAACTCTACTGTACTTCCATCATGGCCTCTGTAATCTCACCTGGACTCCTCGAACCCTGATGAAGCTCTTAAACACCCCACATGCTCAGTCCTCCTGCTAATGGGCTTTTAATGCCTTCGCATTACTGTGGCACGTACAATGGCCGGCCTGCTGAGGTTTTGTCACGCTTTCTTTAAAACAGTTATTAGACCCCCAAACTTTAGGGGCGAGTGACTAATAAAGGAAGGAGCAGGTCTAGGAAACAGGGGGCGATCAGAACAGGGTGTGGGGTCAGAGGTCGCAGGCTGAAGCGGAAATAGGAGACAGAGACTTAACAATGCTGAGGGCTGGACCAGCAGTCAGAGATGGAGGGGGGTGACAGCGCACAAAACACCAGGAAGACTGGGATGAGCAGAGAACAGAGAGAGCTGAAAACAGATGGGTAAAGAATGGACAGAGAAGAAGAAGAAAAGCCACAAACAGGAAAGAATCTGCGTCTGCCTGAAATGCATATGGTCCACTGTAAAGACAAGAGACGGTCTCAAAATCAGTGGAATAGACTGATAATTACATTTCAATAATCACCATTTGTAGAACAAAAAACTAAACAAAAACAGAACAAGAACACAAAATGAGTGTTGTGTGTCATCTGTGAGCTATAACATAAGCTGTTAAAGCGTATCTGCCAGATGATGAAGAATAACACGAATTTACGAATAACTAATGGGTTTCACTATATATGCTTTAAGATCGAATTATTATGAACCAATAATTAAGCACGAATAATTCAGTTTGACGCCTAAATTACACATAGCTTTATGCTGCTCTTTTTAAAACCATGTTTAAGCCACTGTAAATTACAGAAACACGTTACAGAGCAAATAATGAAACAAATAATTACTTAAATGACACATGAAGACTGTTTAGTTTGAGTTTAAGCATAAATTAACATGAACCAAAAATCAGGCATAGTTATTGTTCGAAGTAGGATTAGGCTGCATATTTTCAACACAAAAAGAATTAGTTAAAAAATAAACTACAATGAAATTGCCCTGAACCCGCAGTCACTTACATTACTGATGTAACGAGGTGAAGTGGATGACAGCATGACAACAGTCGCATTGTTTCAGATCTTCTGATCGGTTTGGACTTGAAAGATGCAACAACATGAACCTTTGCCCTCTGATTTCCATACGGACACACCCGAGCCGCACTTTATCTTGATCGCCGTGGGAAGGAGAAAAAGGGCGAGAGGAAACTGATTTAGCAGCTTTACAAGGTGTTCAGTTTGGCTATATCATAATATTAACCTCTATTTAAAACTAAATAATAATGCTATTAATGTTGTTATTATTATTATTATGTCACACAGAGCCCTGTTAAACAATTAGTCTTTAAAAATAAAATGCTATGCGTTTGCAGGCTTTATAAGAGTATAGGCCTTCGAGCAGGTTATGCAAAGTGTTTAAAGGTATAGGCGCAAGGGTTATTTTACGCGTTCATCAGGTTTTTCCTGAGTGTGATCAATTCACAGAAACTTTCTCCCAGTAAACCATAAACTGACCTTGCTAATATTTCTTTAAACGTTATCGCACACGACATCTGTCCATTAAAATCAATGCAATAAATCAGCCGTCGAGAGATGTTTACTTTTAAAATATTTTATTAAATATACTGAGATAAAATGAAACAACAGTTTGAGGATGAAATTGAAATATTGTTACACTATAGTTTGTCTCTGACTGACCATAACTTCAACCTGACACTTGAACAACGCTGATCGGTTGTTCATCAGTTCAGAGTATCGCGTTTTTCTTTGTTTGGCTTCGAATCATTTCTCATAAGTCCATTAAAGAAATAACTAACTACTTTTTGGCGTTTAATGCGTCATTAATTCAGTCCTAACATCTTTTACATTATTAAAAGGCAGATAACTATCGCTCGTGGGTTTAATCCCTTGTTAAACTCTCGGTAACCTCTGTTTCTGTCTCTTTCTCCAGTTCTCTGCCCTCTCCTCGGGCGTTTGTTCTTCATTCACTCTTTTTGCACTTAAGAAAGGAATTTTTTGTGATTCTCTTTACTCTGTATTTATCGGGAAACAGCACTCGCTGTATTTACAGTACGCACCGGGCGAAGGCATGAATGTGAATGAATGAAAGCACTTTCAGAGGAATGACAAGATGAGAAAATGGAGTGCGTTTGACCCGTCTTATTTTTCGTTTCAGTCGTTTAATTAGATGCAAGTAAAAATCGTGCGACAGCCATGTAAAGAATCCAACGAAAGCACAAACACTCGTCCACGTTCAGCTCTTTTTCATTAATATTTGGTGCCAAAATGTGCCAATAAATTATTCCGCACTGCCACGCGCCATATGGCAAAGGCCAAACAACGGGTGTCATAAATGAGTAATTTGGGTTGTTCTGTTTGTTTTAAAGTTGTGAGAACAGCATAACCCGTGTGAAGATGCAGTTCTCCTGCTGAGAGTTAGTTTATTCACAGGGAGCCTCTCTCAAGTGTCAAAACAGCCCAATAAAAACAGCGAGAGGACCAATTTCATGCGGGACTAAAGACTAAAGAAAGAACTATAACATTATTATTATTACTATTATTCATTATTATTTATTTAACATGCTAATAATAATATAATGAGCTATTATTATTATGTGCTTATCATAATAATAATACTAATAATAGCAACAAAAGCAAATGTAAGGGTTACCGGACTTGTTCTGAGTCCGGTAATTATTATTATTTGTAGCCGGCTCTGTCAGCAGAGAGCTGTGGTAAAGCGCAGTAAAGTGCTGGTATCCATCAAGTGAAGGATCAGGTATTTGTCATGACATAATAACAGATTACAGCAAATCATGAGTCCAATTGTGTGTGAACGATGCCCCGGGAGGCGCGTCGCATCTAATCACGGAGGGGGTGAACGAAAACAAGCCCGATCCTTGACAAATATTTCCGTAAACGTTGACGTATCGCTCGTTGTTTTGTTGTGTTCTGGAAGCGCTTGATCCCTCAGAATCAGCCATCCGTGCGCTTTGGTCTGGGCCACACCCCGATGCCCACGTCACGCTGCACGCCCCGCCCCCAGCCCGTCGCGTCCAATGATCGACGCGATTCGCGATAAAATCTCCGTCTACAGCCAGCCGCTCTTACCGCTCCGTTATAACGGAGAAACTCGAACCCATCCCAGCGAGCAGACATATGTGCCGTCATAACGGACTCTGTGACACTGGATAAAACCGTCGGATATTGCCAAGCGTTTCTTCTTCAAAAGGTAAAATATGCCTGACATGCACTGAACATGATTTTGCGCATGGATTTGATGGGGTCGGCAGCTGATAACTTATTGATAACTGCAGATTGTTCAGCCAACAACTTCTGTGCTCTACAGCAGGCCTGGAACACGGAGTAAAACAAGCTAGATCTCTGAGTAATTCTTAAAAAACGAGGAGCTTGTCGTTAATAACTCACCGACTAAACATAGAGTGCTGAAGTATCGAGGCTGTTTGATGGAAATAGTTAATAAGAAATATTAAATAACAAATATAACAATAGCCGTAATTGTCAGGTTCACCATAAAATGTCCTTTTGCAGGGAATAAAACTATCCACGCAGGAATATTTTCACGCAAGACCTCATATGGACTAAAACACAGCAAATTAAGTGAGAGTGGACACTTGGACATATAACCAGGACACCAAGAGACCAAGACTTCTCTGAGAAATGTCCAACACAACTGGGCGAGGTAAAAACAATAAACGAGTTATTTTGAAATCTATAACGGAATCTGTAGAAATGTGTAGGAAATGAAAAACAAATGCCGCCATAACGACATTCGTTAATTTATAATACATAACATTTGACTGTAGCCTATCTACAGCAACGTAATGTTCAGCAGTGCTTTCAGTTCAAGACACTATTCAGCGAATATCATACCAACCGTTCATTTTATTTGATTAACTTTACAAATAGCTACTGTTAATTTACTATCAATCGTAGGAGAAATTGTTATTATTTTTTTTATAATACGTTTATTATAGAAAACTTCGTGTTATCAGAACATTTATTTCCAGGGTGTAAGCGAGGAATACTTTCTGATGTATAACAAGATAAAGTGAGATCTTCTCACATTCATAAATCCGACTGGGTAAAATATATCAAATGGCACTGCTTTGTTGTAGTTAATTAGTTTATCTGCAGTTTAGAAGAAATGGACAGTAATCTCGAGTGGAGTTGGAAGTCTTTACTCGCAAAGATATTGACTTTTCGATTAGAGGTTAATGGATTGCATTAGTTGCAGTTCAACAATAAGAGCCTCATACAGAAGAGTAACCCTGTTCCAGAAACAGCCATCTAACACAGATCTAGGGATTATGCCGGCATTTTAGTGATATAGACATCATATCGACATTCAGACAATGAGCTTGATATTGATATCCTCAGTTTTATATATATATATATAGGCCTACGCACCTTTTTCTTTCCAATTTACGAATAGGAGCGGCGTTGGACAGATGTCGTTTTGTTTTTGTTTTTTTTTGGCCCCTAAATCTGCTTTCCTGATTTCTTCTATTTTGAAAATTAATGTATTCGTATTATTCATATTAGCCTATTAATTGTGCGTTTTATAAGTTTGCTATGTTTTATTGTGGGGGGTTATATATCCTATAGCACTGTCTGTAGAAGGTTTTTGCCCCTAATTTTTTTAAAACTCAACGTTTTACTTTCCATGTTTTTTTCCAACTAATTTACAATGTACAATTTTTATATTCTGTTGATCATCGAAAAATTATTATAGTCTAAATTTGCGTGAATTTGCGTCTCATTTTCTGTCACATCAAGTGTTTATAACATCAGAACAAAACGGATGATCTAACATGTGCAATAGCCTATAACAAGCGAAGCTCTTTGTAAATAATTAATTAACAAGTTAGCTAAAAAAACAAGTATTTTAAAAAGCCCTATTAATAATCTAAATAAACAATTACCATCCTTTAACAATACAAGGCAATAATATTTGTCCGCGGTAAAGTAAAGGTAAAACGAACTTAATTTATCAAAGCATTCGGAATCTCTGCGTTAACTCTATTTTTCAATTTGACTATTTTTTTTTACATTGGCATGGTTGTGTTAGTCTGTATAAAATACTGCATTATACACAAAACGAGCATTTTGGAAACCAATTAGTACCCAGAAGTGGGTTGATGTCATGTGTCCTCATTTGTGAAAGTTTTCCGTTAGGTTAGGAATTTTATTAATGTTAAGGCTTTATAACTCGCTGTTTATAAAGAAAAAGAAAAAGAAAACAACTAAATCTATGAAATGTCACTATTTAGATTTCTCTCTCTTTCTCTGAGTGTGTGTGTGTGTGTGTATGTGTATTCTCCTGGGGCTTCTCTGCTTTAATATCCTGTCGCTTGCTGACTCTTGGCGAGGAGGGTTTGACACACTCCGCTAACACCGTTAATAGCGCCGTTTGATGTGGAAATGAAAGCTGCAAAAGAGCAAAAGGGGAAGAAGAGGCTGAATGGGTTAAATTAAAAGTGAGGCTCTTGTGAGAGTCGCTGGTGCGGCGCAGCGCAGAGTAATTTCGTCACAAAAGAGCGCAGGGCGAAAACACGAAGAAGGAGCACTGGAATATGCGGTTTATTATCAATACATTAATTATTCAGACACTAAAAACAAAACCAAGGGTAATAATGATGAAAAAATCATTAGGCCTACTTGTTACTGCGTAATAGTTTCCTTTCGTTTTTACATTTTTTACACATAAGCCCCCTCTCCATTATTTCGCTGCAAAGGAGGAGTTTCATTTAATTATCATTATTTTCCTCTCATAAACTTTTACATGTTTCATAGTTTTAATTAGCTTAGTCAATATATATATATATATATATATATATATATATATATATATATATATACACACACACACATATATACTGAAAGAAACAACATAATTCCTGCCTAAAATGTTGAAGGTATGATCAGTTCCTATATTACAAATATATTACAAATGCAGTAAAAGGCAAATATTCTCCAGAACATCCCACAGGATCATGAGATACAGGTCTGGAAGCTTTTCCAGAAAACTGGCACTGAGCGCTCTAGAGCAGATGTGTTTGCTGGGTTTAGAGAAACTAAGAAAACACAGGAGATGCTGCAGACCTCGGTGTATTAGGTGATGTGACTCCTTTTCTGTCGAGTCTGTAGAATCTGGACTGGTTTTTTTCTCTAGACTGTTGAGAATATAATTGTCAGAAGGGTGTTCATGTGCTGTGATTACACAAAGAAACCTGGATTTCTGTAAGGAGGCAAATTAAACTCACCTGTGCTGAGGTGTTCGTTTGTCTCACACAGTTGGCGTGATGTTTATGTGTGTTCATGTCCTTTCTCCCCCAGGTCATGGGGGTCTTAATCAACTAGGTGGCATGTTTGTGAATGGACGTCCCCTCCCGGAGGTTATCCGGCAGAGAATCGTGGACATGGCACACCAGGGAGTGAGACCCTGTGACATCTCCCGGCAGCTGAGGGTCAGTCACGGCTGCGTCAGCAAGATCCTGGGCAGGTAAAGAGTCCAGAGCAGCCCTGCTGGAACACATGAAATACACACACAATCTAAACACACACACATGTTGGTGTAGTGGTGTTTCTACTGTACAGACTGTACGTGGTATTGTCCTACACTGACCCTACACCTAAACCCACCCCTTACAGGAAAAACAACACACTTTTAGATTCTCAAATAAACACCATTTAGTATGTTTTTTTAAGCCTTTTGAATTATGGGGAAATTGGCAGTTTCCTAAAGTAAACCACCTTTATATTGTAATACCTCTTTCATACTCATGTCATTAAAGTAATTTGTGTCTCCATAAACCACAAATACCAACCCACACACACACATACACTAAATGCGCACACACACACGGTCTAAAGATCAAGTTGCACTTGCAACGTGGTGCTGGTCTTCTCTAAAGTAACCGTGCCGTCAAGTTTTCCTGATATAACACACACATATAACACACAGTAAACAATCTAACCCTAAGACAATAAACAGCACAGCGCATGATATGACACATGCAGATGAAATCTAGCAGAAATGAATGAGGAGGCCTGACAGAAGGAAGCAGTGAAAGCAGTCAGAGACACTTGTGGGACTTTTGTCTTAATGGCTGTTTCTGTTTTAGGTACTATGAGACAGGCAGCATTAAACCAGGAGTCATCGGAGGCTCCAAGCCGAAGGTCGCGACTCCTAAAGTGGTAGAGAAGATAGCGGAGTACAAGAGGCAGAACCCCACCATGTTTGCGTGGGAGATCCGAGACCGGCTGCTCGCCGAGGGCGTTTGTGACGGAGACACCGTGCCCAGCGTCAGCTCTATCAACAGGTAATGACCCCTGACCTCATCCATAGAAAATCAGTGCGCTGCAAAATCCTGAAATGCAGTCCTTCATTTTCTTTGTGCCCATTTCACCTTCTGACTAACCCGCTGATTTTCTGTTGAAGGATTATTCGCACAAAAGTTCAACAGCCATTTAACCTTCCTCTGGACAGCAAAGGCCTCAGTCCTGGACATACGCTGAGTAAGAAAATCCGCTAACACTTCCTGATAATATCCGATTCAGTTCAGCAAAATAATAAATGAATAAACCGCTGGTTTGATTGACAGTTCCCAGTTCGACTGTCACTCCTCCAGAATCTCCTCAGTCGGACTCTCTGGGCTCCACCTACTCCATCAGCGGCCTGCTGGGAATCCCTCAGACCAGCACCGAAGGCAAGAGGAGCCACGACGACAGTGAGTCTCGACCTGCATTACTGTGCCGTAACACACAGATTCAGACAGAAGACACTAAACATATCAAAGTTAGGGTAAGGGTTAGTAACAAATGAACCGTGACATACTGACTGATGCTGCTCCGTTCCTTAATCGTGTTTTCATGAAGTATAATTTTGATCTTAAACAATAAAATGAAATTCCAGGTAGCATTAGGAGATGGGTATAGGAAAAATGCATGGCTCCAGGGAGAAAAAACATTGAAATGCTGTTAGATAATGTGTGTCTGTGTGAGGGAGAAAGTCTTCGACCGTCACCGCTGGAGTCTATATCTGGTGGGCCACAGTTTCAGGTTTGCAGAAAGGTGATTCAAAGGTTGTCAGCAAAGAATGAATTTGCTTCTGTACCTTTTGGGATGCTTGACTGATTGCACAGACACAGGAAGAGAGCTGAATTGGACGATGACATCACTGAATCCCTTTAGTTGAATAATGTGTTATTGTCCTCTTGCATTATTGACTTTTTTTTTTCTTTGGACTCTGTAAAGCTGCTTTGCCACAATCAGTACAGTGTGAAGCGCTGTATAGGTAACCTGACTTGTGTTGTGCAGGCGATCAGGAGAGCTGTCGGCACAGCGTGGACTCTCAGGGCAGCGGCGGGCCAAGGAAACAGCTGAGGACCGAACACTTCCCATCCCAGCACCTGGAGTGTGGTTTCGAGAGGCACCATTACAGCACCGACAGCTTTGGCACGACTGTGGCTGGGAAAACGGAGCAGGTAAGGCAGGAAAACCTGTCTGGACACTGCTCAGACCTGCAGCCACTCACCCTCTCTCTCCTGCAGGCGCTCTATCCTCTCTCGCTCATCAACGGCAATCTGGACGAGGGTAAAGGAGGTTCAGCGGTCAGTCGAAACCTGGCGGCCCATCAGGGATACGCAGTGGTTGCAGGTAACAACCATAATCCATGTGTAAAAGCCTTTAGTTCCTCATTTATTTTCCTTGTCAGAGCGATATTTACAAGAAGAAAAAAGCACATTTACTACACACTTCAGAGTACTGTGTCCAGCGACATTTAGCAAACCGCTCCGTCCGATATTCCCCAAAGCCGTAACTCATTTGACTGTTTTATTCATCATTACTGTCATCATTTTGCATATGTGAGATTACTGTAATCCATTCTGCTGCATGTCAATTAACATTCATACGTTCATTTTCCCACCTGTCTGTCAACCGTTGCTCCGCCCCAGAAGCTATACAGCCCCTCCCACTCTGTCTGAAACAGGAAATGTCACCCGAGGTGAACAGCTCAAGCCCCTCCCCCAGCATCATCACTAATGCAGCGTTCCTGGAGCTCACCTCGTCATCAGTGCCCATTGCTAGCAGCTGCAACAGCGCCACTCATTTATCTCATGGCTTCAACTCATTTTCCCATCATGCCCCAGTGCACGGTCATTTCGGCAGCCCGCCGCTCATCGCAGGTAAAGTGTCACCCATTGCTCATGCATCCATCATCGCAGTGGCCTGGCATCTGGTGTGTTTGGTACCGCGAGACTAACGGATCTGGATGTGTTTCAGGCAGAGATGTGGCGAGCTCAATGCTGCCCGGCTATCCTCCACACATCCCCTCGGTGGCGCAGACCGGCTTCTCCTCATCCACTATCACTGGGATGGTAGCAGGTGAGACAGCTTTACTAATGTACCATGTGCTATTAGTTACGGCAAGGGTCACTGTTTTTTCTAAACACCACAATCATTCTAAATCATTCAATCACTAAATCACCAACAACATTTTCTGTTCTGATGCGGAGAATTAAATGTAATCCAAAACAACATTGACATACATTAAATATCTAATTAGGGGAAGGAGTTAATTAAAAGTTACAACTATACATTAATTATACTTAGAATTATAGAATTATATAATTATCCATTACAATTATAGCAAAATAAATAAATCATGTAAATGAAAAACTTCAAATAATAAATAAAACACATATATAATAAATACATTAAGTTAAAAAATTAATTTGTTTGGTCTGCTCAGAGCCTGTTTTTTTTCTCCATTAGTCACAGATTGAGTTCGCTCGGTTGAGGACACAACCCATTTCTAGGGATTATTGTCAATGTGATTGCACATATACAGTACTATTTAGACTAAACTGAGCTGGACAATGCTGCCTCTGAAATTTTAAAACTAAAAAATTGAGTGTTTAATCTTGTCATCATACATAAGGGTTACACTTTATTCTCCAATCTGATACTTTTCAGTGATTTGACACAATCTATATTGTTAAAAGTGCTATATAGAAAAATAAAGCTAGTTACACTAGCTGCTCAGAGCAAATATTGCACATGTAATCTCATTTATTTTGTATGTGGGGGATGTATCTGAACCACCAAACTTAAACCAATTCATTCTTATAATTCTAAATTCACAGTGAATTGTTGTGAAATGTGTTAAGCTCAAATTACAAGGCATTTCCGTGAAGCCAATTTCATGCATAAAAACACGGGCCTACAGTCTAATGGAGGTACGGGCCAGTGATCGCCTAGCAACCAGCCAGAACAGCCTAGCAACTGCACAACAAATCCACAGCCATAAAGGCACTGACTGCAATTCCTAGTTATTAAAAAAATAATCTGTCTTCCTTTCTGCGTTGCATCGCTGCGCGAACTTAGACTTCAGCTCGCCACTGTTCGCTGTGACTCGTGATGCTCCTCATTCAGATAAAACATCTGCTCAGTGAGCTCAAAGTAAAAATCTAGTTTTGCGATTCAGCGTTCACATCAGCACAGTTTCTCTGAAAACAGTCAAGAGCGAGGAGCACAGAGAGCGCCGGGAGGCCGGTTAGAGATTAACAGAGGGACGGGTGGGTTAATCAGTAGCCGGTTAGCTGCAGTAGAGCAAATGGAGAGAAGGGAGTTCTGTCACCCGACCGCTGGGGCCCCACAGAGGGATCGTGACCATCGGCCCCACAGAGACGGAGGGAAAGACTAGCCCTGTGAATGAATGCACACTCTATATGGAAAGCGTACACAGAGTGTATCCATTAAGGAGCAAACGGCAGGAGAGCTGCTCAGACTCTGATGCACTTTTCTTTTTTCATATGAAGTCTGCCCTGCCAAGCGCGAAATGAGAGGGTCTGATTTATTATTTTTCTGGTGGGCTCGCTGAGAGGAAGCGTTCATACACAATTACTCACTGAAGGGGGGATTCAATCCGGCTCCCATAATTACCAATTAGATATTGGAATGTTAAAAAAAGAATGGCAGAGGGAGGCGGCGAGAGCATGAAAGGCTAAAGGAGGAAGTGAGGGATGGAGAGACGCTAAAGCAGTCTGACTGTATGCATCAGTGAGCAGCCGTCCAGCTGCCCGGCCCTGCCGGATTAATGCTTTACAAGCACCTCTAACCGCGAGTGAGCGATGAGCTCCAGCTCCAGCCGCCTCACACAGCACCACAGTCTGGGTCTGAAGCTGCTGTCAGGAGTTCAGTGCTGGCCTTTTTGTTGCCATTGTTTTGTTTCTGTTTTTGTAACGGACTCATGTTCATCTGCAGGTCCAGAATACACAGGTCAGACCTACAGCCACGCGCCCTACACGTCATACAGCGACACTTGGAGATTCACCAACTCCAGCATATTAGGTACGTCCAGCAGTGTGTCTCTGAGCACCTTCACTTCTCCGGTGAGCAAGTGTGGGCATCCGAATGTGGTTCTAGTGGTCTAGTTAGAGGCTATTCACTAGGCATGTGAGGGGAAAAACAGCTGCATACACACAAATAAGAGTGCTGTGCCCTTCAACTATTGCATAAAGTTTCAGTCACATGTCCTCTGAGGTGAGTTTACCTTCTTCTAGTAACTCTCCGTGTCTTCAGGCTATCAAGTGTTTCTGTGGAAAGAAATAATGTCACAGTCACAAGACGGACGTTAGCCCTCCGGCTCCTGATTTAATTAGATTACAGTGCAGGCTATCTAAAGCTTCTACGATACAAAATGATATAAGACCCAGGACCACAAAAAAGTCATAGTATTGTGAAAGTAAGATTATATATATATATAAATTCTAAAACCTAAAAATAATATTTCTATTGATATATGGTTTGTTAGAATAGGATACTATTTAGCTGAGATTTAACTCAATTTATTCATATTTAACTTATTTAACTAATTTGGAAATCTGAAATCTGAGGTTGAAATAAATCTAAATATTGAGCAAATAGCCTTTAAAGTTAGGGTTACAAAGTACCTGACCTTTACTTAATATCCTAACGATTGTTATCATAAAAGTAAATGTATTGTTGTCTATCGCTACACATGTGCTGCTGCTGACTGCTTCTGTGCTCCAGAGACACTCGCTGTACTCACTGATGGAGTCATTGTCGCCCCCTGCAGGTTCCCCGTATTACTACAGCTCTGCCGCCCGCGCGCCGCCGCCCTCCGCCACCGCTTACGATCATCTCTAGTACCGGAGAACCGGAGAACTTTACTCCACTTTACTGTGGAGCATCCATCGAAAGACACAAGGACTGAAGAAAAACGAAAACATATTGACGGACGATACCTTTTATTGCCTGTAAAACTATTTATGTCCTTTGTTCAGGGCCCGATTAAAGGGCATACAGCCACACGTTTACATCTTTATTTCGAAAGAGCATTTCTTGACCGCGTGTTTTCTTCTTCTGTAGCCAAAGACATTCCTGCAAACTGTTTTCTTATATTCATGTCCAGTTGTTTTCGCAGCAGAAGCATCTGAAGTGCAGCTACACGATTCACAAACACTACCAAAACTCACAACTATATCCACACAATTAAAACAAATCGTTTATAGAAATTAAAAGGTTATAAAGGATTCTGTGCGAAAATTGTAGCAAACGGTCGCTTAGCCTTCGAGCTGAAAGGATTGATCTTTTTACAGCAGATATCAAAGGCAATATCAATAACATGCTCTGTACAAGAAGCGGACACTTCTCTCTTCAGTGTGCCGCATCTCACCCTTACCCGACATCAAACTAAAGGACATTCAGTCCTAACCATTACAGAAGTGTGGTGTTTGGAGGAAATGTGTAAATAAAATAGAGAAGACAAACCCCTATTAAAATGAAATTCATTTATATTCTACATGATTATTAGGGCTGAACCGTGTGGGGATTCATTCGTTTTAAAAATGTTTATATTCTCGCTTCTATTTTTTCCAGCTTTTAATCATGCTTATATTTCTGTGATTAAACGAGTTTTGAGTTTCAGAGATTATGTTTTATTGTACTGTTAATTATATTATTCAAATGTAAATTAATAATTTCTACAGAATTATTTTGAATTAAATAAAGCATGACAAACTACAATCGTGTGTTTCCTCTTTTTCTCTGTCTTGTACAATAATAGCTAATAAATTATATATTCCGTATATTCCGTAGAAAACAAGAGCAAACAGCTCGACTGATTATTCTTAAACAGATTAAACGTATATAGGCCTAATTACAAAGGTTGCTGCTATGGTAGCTGGCGGTGATGATCATGGTGTTTTAATATTTTCCTGTTGAAAACCATCATTTATTGTGTTGCATATTTTTCGCCAGTCAGCGGTTTAACAGAACACATGAAAGGGACGAAAGCAATGATCCTGAAAACATGCGCATCTGTTTAATTTCCTTTTTTATTTTCTGCATCACGTACTTTTATTTGCAATTATTTCTCGCCTCTTTGTGGCCTCATTATAATGGCTCTTTAACGAGGCCACGGTTCGCCGGTGCCGCGGCCCACCTGGATCCCGTGATGAATGAGCGCGAACCGAGAGAGTCTGAGCGCCGCAGACCCGCGATATTCTCTTGCTTTGAATGAGTTCTGAATGTTCGGGCGAGCGGGGGTGTTAATAACATCAGTTTACCATTGGGAGCTATGACCTGCCTCACGTGACCGCGCTCTGTCTCTTCTGGGTTATCATTTTTATTTGCGATCAGCCGAAGTTTTCATCTGAAGTTGGAACCACAAAGATAGACCAACAATTAACCACCGGTGGGAAAGTAGCACACGCACTTTTATATTAACTCTAACTTAATAATATTAAGTTTGAATTAAAACATTTCCCATAGCATTTTGAATTAGAGTGTGCACTTTTAAGGATAACTGGTATTAATACCAAAATAAATGTATAAGTAGTCTACATTTTATTAGGCCTAGCATGCTGATTGTAAAAAAAAAACACACAAAAAAAAAACCGCTCGTACTTGGATAGGATGAAGACTTCAAATAAAGGAAATATGAAATAAAATAATTGTAAATATTGAAGTAAAAAAAAGTTACGGGCGTTGAAACAAAATGTTAGCTAATATTCCCAGGTCTCCCAATGCATATTTCAAAAACTGTCAAAGTACAGAGTCTGTATCGCATCTCATCTGAACGGGCCCATGGCGTCCAGCACACACTACAGGGCGACTTTACGATCACTGAAATAAGGACGCTTTATTTTGAATAATAAATAAGCTCTATTCACTCCTTGTTCATCACATAAACAAATTATCAGTACACCGACGACATGTAAACTAAACACCGATTCGCTCCGCACTTTCACCGCTTCTCTGATTCTTCTGCGCATGTCCGTTTTCACAGCAAAACCAGAGGAAAAACCCGCTTTATAAACTAATTTGTAGTGGTGTTGTGCATGTAACTGCCCTGACTGAAAACATTTAAACTTCAGTGTTCAAGCACGCAGAAACAAACAACCAGAAACAGAAACGTTCAAGTGTGTGTGTGCGCCTTTCATGGAGGCAAAAATGACACAAAATCCCCTCCTGTCATCAACCTCAAAAAATGCCAACTGGGCTCCTGCCCGCTGCGTAATGACCACAACTATCAAACCTTGATGCTGCTGAAATCCAAAGAGAGTGAGAAAAACAAGAATGTGTGGCCATAAAGGCAATGATAATACTTCCTCCCTGTCTCTTTTAACAGCCTCTTTCTGTATGTGTGCCTCATTCACACCGCTAGCCCTCCCTTCGCTCGCCCCTGGTGACTCCAGGCCTATTAGCATGGCGCTCGGCTGTGGGTTTGCCAGTAATGAGTCCGGCAGCACAATACGGTCAACGGGCTGGAACCGCTGAGAGAGGACAAGGCCTCTGGAAGAGGGCATGTGTTACTATCATCACAGGAGCCAAAGCACAGGCAGACAGGGGCCCTTCAGGAGCTCCGGCCAAAACGCCAGCTCGCTGTTGGTGTGCTTATTCACTTCACGTGTGTTTCAAAGAGAGACTAAACATTTATGCCCGGTAACCTGTAGTCAACAAAAAACTCCAAGTCCTCTCCAGAACGGCCGGCCTGCCAAAACGAATCAAGAGTCATGTTGGCCGAAATCATCATGAGCCGTGTCTTCCTCCAGCGGGTGAAGCGGGTCATTGTAGCTTTGACAGAGCACTTAACCCAGATCGGGTGAATGGACCCACCAGCCTCATTAATTGATTTCAACAGCAAACACTGTCAGTTTATGACATCAAATTTGCAGCCTTTTCAATACCAATTAATTAGTGATCATCTCTGTTGAGCTTATTGTCTTTGGTGGTGCGTTTGGATCATGTGGAGCGGACAGCATTCCTCAAGAGCACACGTTCAACCCAAATAAATGCCAACAGGTTCATCAAGCAAGCGTGTAAAAGTAGCACAGGTTTATATTTATAAAATAGCTGTAATTCAGTTTTAATGTTGTTTTATTGTCAGGAGCAGACTGCATAAATATGGGCAGTAAGTTCCAGCTTTTAATACCAAACATCATTTTCATAATGCATGAAGTACTGCTTGCAAATCTAGATGAAAGTCTGAAGTAGAGACAGTAGAGATCTTTATTAAATTGCTGTGCAAGTAAAAGTAAATGTTACTGCAATATATGATATGATTTGTTTTATCCTTCAGCTTCACCTTACAGCAGTTATCAGCGTTGTGGTGTTTTAAGATCCAGTAGTTAGAATGATGTCATATTTATCTACTTTTGTGTCAGGAGTCGCTATGCTCCATTTAGCACCAATGACAAAAAAAAATTTTAATAAATAAAGGAAAGGGAAAAAAAAGTTATTTCCACCAGCCTGGATGCCAGGTCTAAATGGGATGTATATATATGTATATATGTATATTAGCGCTGTCAAACGATTAATTGTAATTAATTAATTGTTTAATACTTAATTAATTGTTATACTGTGTGTGTGTGTGTATATATATATATATTCACACATACAAACACATGCATGACTTTGTATATGCTGCATATATATGTAAGAATATATGTAAATTATATATACATAATAAATATACACAGTACACACACACATACAATGCAAACAAAAACCGTATTTTTTGGATGTGATTGATCGTGATTAATAGTTTGATAGCACTAACACATTTTTTTTTGTCTGAACACATCTTACAGACATTTTCTGAAGGGACATGACGTGTGGCCAAGTATGGTGACCCATACTCAGAATTTGTGAATTTTTTTAACCCTTCCAAGTGCACAAACACACACCGTGAACACACACACCCAGAGCAGTGGGCAGTCATCGGGGGTTCAGTTCTCACTCAGGAGTCTCACCTCAGTCATGGTTTTGAGGATCTAGCTCGCTTCACTCCACAATATGAAGAACGGAGCCCATTATTGTCTTCGGGCCTCTAGCGCCGAAGCCAAACTCAGGTCACCATCTGAGATGCCCCGGGCCACTTTAGCAGGAACCAACACAAATACAAGTCTGCTTGAGAGAGACAGACTCATCAACCTTTGCTCATTTGAGTCTGTGAGTCAAAGAAATACTCACAGATATGAAAGAAAACAAATAAATATTGCAATTGAACAGAGGCCGTCTCTGCATTTGATAAATAAAGTTTAATTCTGGTCATTATACATTACCATCACTCTGTTCTTCTATTTGATAATGTTCAGAGCTTTGCTGCAATCTGTATTGTTAAAAGCGCTAGAGAAATAAAACAGATTGATTGATTGAACACATAAATCCTCATCTCAACCAGGAATGTCTGATCAGTGTGGATCGTTTCTTAACATGACACACAACAAACCCACTGTAAAGTGTGAGGAGATGGACGGATGAAAAGAAACCATACCTGTGCCAACAGAACTGACTCAAAGAGGTAAAGTGGCAAAACTACAGTGGTCTGTAAAATGGTCTTTGCTTTTACCATCTCTCACATCTCTCCATCTGGGAAGAGAACAGGGGATGAACACAGGGGAGCGATGAGGAGCGATGGAGCAGATGGAGAACGAGCAAGAAGAGCAAGCACCGTCAAACCAGAGTTAACGCTTCACCCTCCGCGTCTGAGCGCGAGCCTTGGCACAAAGAGGAATGATGTCAGGAATTCTGTGACAGCCCAAGCGAGAACGAGAGGGACGAGTGCTGCTCAGGACCCTTAATGAAGAAAAGGCTGCGCTTGCCTTTTTAATTCCTCAACCAGGCCTGACAAGCGACCACAAAACCCTTCAGCCAGACAGACGTGGAGGAACAAAACCTCAGAGGAACTTGAGCTGACTCCAGGAACAGCGCAGACGTCACGCTCCACGGCTCCAGCTCGGAGTTTGATCATGACCTCACGCCACCGACGGAGCAAACACAAGAGCTTTAGACGCAGCGGTGAAAACAGCTCCTGTGCACGCTTAAAATTAAAACACCTTCTCAATTTCTGTAGGACTGTAGGACGCCGAGTGAGGAATGTGTGTCCATGTAGGCTTCTTAAGTATAATTCTATCCAGACTGCTCAAGTATAAAATCAATCGTCTCGCCATATTTGGAGCACATTTGTACTTACATTGGGGCGCCATAATGTGGTGAGAGAGCAGAAGCCTGGCTATAAGTGGCGTTCAGTCATTTTCTGACTCACTGACAGTTTGATTGCTTTTCCTCACAATCTGTTTACGTGTCAACAGGCGGCATTATCTGATATTGGCTTTTCAGATCTTTATCAAGCGACGCATCCTGAGCATCCAGAGCCCGGAGGCACAATCCATCAAACACATCCTCAGCATCTGAGCTTAATGACAGGCTGCTGTTTAAATGAAAGGATATCAGATATTCACAAAGACTTTATACACAAGAGCCATTCAGCAGCGGTGCTATCAGGGGAAAATGTGGCGGAAGCAAGCGCGTTTCTGAATGACAGCCCTTTCCCACAGAGAAACACACACACACACCGTTTCAGTCTTCACTCAGTTTACTATGGTTCTGCTGACCACACATTCATCCAGAAACTCTTTTGAGATGTGAGAACTAATGACTTGGGTCTTGTCCTTCATTTAAACATCTTGAGCAACATCTCCCTCTTGTGGACAGTAAGAACAGGTTCAACTGAAAAGACTATTGTGCAAATGTTCAGTATATAAAAAGACTAGTTGTTGCTGTTTTTACCTTGGATGGGCCTGAAATTAAAAATACATAAATGGATGCAAAATCTTAAAGGTTCAAGTGCTTTAAGCGTTTCTGGCAGTTTGTGTGAAAGAGTCTGATTGTTCAAAGCTCTTTGTTCCGGCGGGGAATCACGATCTTTCGGTAGGTCCGTCTCTCAGAGATGTTGCGTCTGACTTTGACGACGGGCTGAGGAGGTGCTTCTAACTCCAGAGACGGACTGGAGTGAGATCGCTTCATCCCGGCATCGGCCTCGTCCTGCTGCTTGTCCATCGATCCGCTCCACAGTCCCTCGTCCAGCGCGGTCAGTCTGTCAGCGACCGAGGAATCAGACTTCTCCAGCACCTGCCAGACCTCCAGAATCTTCAGATACACTTCATAACGAGACTTCTGTGAAAACCAGCAGAACACACTTTTTACTCACACCATTTGCAGTGAAATTAAACAGAGTCACAGCATGAAAACTGGTACGACATATGAAAGGTTGAAAGTGTTCTAGACATCATCTGGGGCCTTTCTTCATGAAAATGTTTGAAACTCTATGTACACCGGATCTGTACATGCACCAGAATAAAAGCAAATACACAGCTCTATTCCCTATCCAGAAATGGCCAGGAAATGCTGTTTTTTATCATCTGCGTATCATATCCAGACAGGTGTTTATTTTTGCTAAAAACTAGGAAATCAAAACATAATAGTGACTGTCAAGTCAAGGCAAGTCACTTTTATTTCTATAGCGCTTTTAACAATACAAATTGTAGCAAAGCACTGAACATTATCAAATTACTTTAAATATTACACTGCTTAAAATGTCCATGATCACTATCTAAAATATTTAGACTAGATATAGGTAGTTCACCTAAACTAAGCATTTTTTTTGCCTTTAATTCAATAGGATAGATCATAGCTGACAGGAAGTGATGCGGTTGAGAGATATGGTATGGGATCGGGAAAGGTCCAAAAGATGGGACTCGAACTTATAACAGAATTCACATTTCTGGATGAACTATTGCATTAAACGGAGAGAAATCTAGCAGGTGCATGTTGTTTTAGGCTTTGAAGACTTGTTTTATAGCGTCTGTGATTCTCAGCCCATTGGTGGTACGTTTAGTGCGTGTGTTTCACAGATCAAACACACACCTCATACTGTAAGTACTCCTCTCTCTGCCGGAGCTCCTCCAGCTCCCGAGCTTTGCTCCTCCTGTTCTCCGTCGCCTCCTGCTGGAGAAAGCTCAGGTCCTGCTGGAAGCTGTGCAGCATGGCCGCGTGCGACTGCAGCTGTTTCTCCTGGTGGAAACAATAACAGATGCAAATACATCCATCCACACCCTAACGAGACCTGAATGCTTAATGAAGCTGTCTCACTACACACTGACATTATTGTGCTTTGGTGTGGACGGAAACTAATATAGTTAGGGTCATACTTAGTGATACTGACCACTACAGAGAAGTTTGTTGTAAATCATGTCCACCCACACCTGCTGACCGATGGGATAGAGAAAGCTCTTACCAGCATGAGGCTGGACTGTGTGGCGGGTAGGATCGGCCGACAGAACTTCCTCTGAGAGCCAACGGCAGCGGGGAACGGAGGCGAGGAGTACAGCGCTGACACCAGGTTGATCCGGCCGATCCAGGAGTTCATCTGCTCCGTGGAACTGAAGGAGATGTGATGATCACTTTTAAAGGGGTCATGAACTGACTTTGTTTTTTTTATCTTGTATTGTTATTATGTTATAGAAAACGATTACATCATCAAAAACATCATAATTTATGAGTAATGAGGCCTTTTCTGCCCTGTTTTTAACCCCTCATCAGACCGTGGAAGACTGTAGACTCAGAAGTAAACGCCCACTGCTGTTATTAGCATTTACATCAGTTATGTAGAATCAATGGGCGGGGCTAAACAGGCATCAATGTAGAGTTGGGGCGGGGCTAAACAGCCAGTGATGAATATAAAAAAGTTTTTACAGCACACTGACCTCTAATATATCAGAAGATGAAGGGAATGTCGATTTCTCAGAATGGGACCGCTTTAAAATTGATTTGGGTTTAAGGAAAATCTGCACACAAACTCACGCAGCCTCGAAGAGGAAGACTCTCCAGTCGGCCGTCTGCAGGCGAAACACATGCGGCCGTTTGGTGTAATTCAAAGCTGGCTCCGCCAGAGCGTGATGAACGCTGACCACCTCCTCTGAGCTCTGACAGTCCTTCACGTAATCGTCCTGGACACACAGAGACACGGATCAGCAATGACTGTTTTCACTGATACTTGTATTGATGCTTATATAGATATGCTGAAACACTGTAAAACACTCTGACTGTCCCTATGCTTTTAGTTACATCTCACTAATATCCTGCATCAGTACAAACCTTCTGCAGGTAAAGCACCATTCCCTTCAGCATGGCATAAAACGTCTTCCAGCTGCGTTTTCCCCACGGAGCTGCAAATCAGTTCAGTTATCAGTGTGTGTCCAGCACTAGAGGCATTAGGGTGCTCAACTCATTGACTAGACATTTAATAATTACTCAATAATGACTAATGACAAGTTCATTTGGGAGCTCAGCTAGATTTTGGTAAAACAAGGGGGAAAAAACACTGTTAGATGAACAAGGCAATAACAGATGATGGAGTTCTTTATGATCCAAAAGATTGGTTGTCATGAATATTTAAATGCAAATGTCACGAAAGTTGTCAGTGTTACGTTTTAATTTAAATGTTTATGATAGCCTACTACCTTTTAAAATAAGTAGGTAAGTAGGTTTAAATGTTTTGGCACTTGCTTGAGTAACTTAATATAAGAATCTATGTAGCAGTAAAAGGATTCTCCTTATATTGAGTAACTGTGAGTATGTATACAAAAGGGTGCATTAAAAAAAGAATGCTGAAGAAGCATTTTCATTTTTTGGTTTTTAAATCAAAATAATGGATTCATATCTCACAATGTGAAAGCCTGAGCAGCTTCTTCAAAGCTCTTAAGGTGTCTAGACTGTCAGCATCACAGTGAACACTGTCTCTAAAAGCATCACCCCTGAACTAACGCCATACTTCAAAAACTCTCGGCTCTATATTTGCTGAGTTTTGATCAGTTATGTTTCTGAAGGGCAGCGCACAGAAATGGTTGTCTGGTGAATGTAGCCTCCTTATGACTATTTACCATCCCTAACTATACAGCACACTTGTCACACTTTCACTCACTGCGTTTGCCATCAATGTCTGCGTGCGCTTTGCGTTTTAAAAAGCCTTTCTGGAACACAGTGGCCTTGGTGTCGTGAGGGAGATCCTGGAATGGGTTACTCTTTGATCGCAGAAGTCCATCCTGATCTAAATCCTGCTCCAGTATCATGGATTTAGCCAAAACGCCCTCCTCTCTAGGACCAGAGATAAACATGATGAAACAGCAGATTAAGTAGGATCAGTGCTGCGGGTTAGTTTACTCACACGGCCCACTGCAGTGGATCGCTCTTGATGGAGCTGTAGAGACTCTGAAAGAGGCAGAAGAAACAGAGTTACTACTGAGTCAATAACACGACACGTGAACAGCTTGGGATCGAGAAGATTAGGCTCTCGCACCTTCAGATAGTCCTTGTTGAAGTTCTCGCCTCCATTCATGCCGTCCAGATTGGACACGAATTCAGCCGAGGACATGGGCTTCCCGACATTCTGATGATACAAAAGGGTTACTCTCACAAAGACGGTAGATGATTCAAGAGTTTGGGGTCTTAATGATGTATTTTTCTGTGTTTTTAAGAGACTCACTTGTCCATGCAGATCGGAGTTGAGCAGCATAACGGCACATGTGAGCGTGAGCACAGATCCGGCGGAGGAGAAGACGTCAGGATTGCTCTGTTGGAACCGAGTGGAGAATTGCTGCAGGACCCTCTCACGCTCCTGAGTCTCACCGATCAAAACCACCTCCTTCAGGAATGACCTAAGAATCAGAAAGAGCACCTGGTTTGAAATGAGACTCCTGACGGATCTCCTCAGTGTGGCTCAGAGGTTGGAAATGAGGAGCCTACCGGAGAGCTTGTTCCAGACTTTGGTCTGTGAAGTCAAAGAATTTGAGGTACTCTTCGCCGACGGCACGACTGAAGTCATTGCTGTCAAAAGAAACAGCAAATTGGAAAAAATGGTGGAAAAAACAAACAGTTGCATGACACTTAATCAATGCTATGTAAAGACTTACTCTTTGTCCAGATGTCTGACCACATCTGTACGCTGAAAACCGTCCAGTCTATAGAGTTTCTCGGCCAAGCGCTGAGCCTCGGCCCTGTTTACAAGCTCAGCGCTACCGTTGACGCAGGGACCAGCGGGTTCTGTGTCTATAACCGGCTCTGATGTCTCATCTTGTACATGCTCTTCCCCGTCTGCCGGAGCTGGTGGCGGCTCGTTGTCGCTGAACCTGTCTGGACGCTCAGGCGGCGGCGTATGTTCGCAGGGCTTCTCCTCATCTGAACACTGGTTCTGCTCTGACAATCTGTTCTCATCTGGACGCATGAACCGCTCACTCTGCTCTTCTTGCTCTGGTAATTCCTTTTCAGGGTCAGACTTTTGCTCGGAGCTGACAGGTCTTTCTACATGTTCTTGGTCTTGTGTGTTAAATTCCTCCGAGAGGTCTGTGCCCTGAATCTCTTCTGCTTGTTGTAAAGTGCCATTATTCAGGTTCATCTCTGCCACTGTAACAGATGTGCTGGAGTTTTCTGGCTCTTGTGTCAGTATAAGTTCCCCGAGCTGCACTGACTCATTCAGTGGGTCAGCAAGGCCTGTAATAATGGTGTCCTGTGACCCATCAGACTGGATCTCTGGGGAATTTGACTCTTCTTTTTCCAGACATTCATCAGGTCCTTGAATCTGATCCTGAATGTTGGCTCTTTCATCTGGTGATTCTCCATTTGCCTCCATCTCAGTCCGCTCTCGTGTGTGCTCTTCACTGCCTGAATCTGTGTTTTCCTCGTGGGCAAAAGTTGTTTTGGGAAAGTCTAACATGTTGGCTTCCTTCTCTTCCTGCGACTCTGTGCCCTCCGGACCCGGTCGAATCTCTGAGTCTCGTGTGTCCATAATGATCTGAACACCATCAAAAGCTTCAGAATGCTTTTCAGTCGGATCTGCTCTGGAGTCTGATGGAAAAAGGCACAGCTAAATACTTTCACGCCATACTGTCTGCTAAGAACAACAAAACAACACCAAGTCAAAACTTCTAGGAATGTAACAGCTGAAGGGAAACTGATGTGCATGCGGCCACATTTTTAAGTTTATGCCACAAAACTCATGAAGAGGAAGCTAAATAGACGGAGTCAGCAACAGTCGGACATTCACAGCTGACAAGCACATGGTCGTTTCGCAACTGTCACAAATTACAACCACACCCGAGTATAATTTAAAGCACTTCCATTATTTAAATCACATCACATTACAAAAAAACATGATTGAATAATTAAGACTTAAAATGTTACCATTGACATCAGTAAATGAGGCGAGGAGCCCGTCATGTGGAAGCTCCAGCTGTGTTTGTATATCTGACCTCTGAGCGTCACATGTCTACAGAAAAACCCATCAGAACACATTCATTTCACTCCAACAGACATTTGCCATCTTTCTCTTCTGGTCAATATTATACTCTATCTCTCTCTCTCTCTCTCGTTTTATTTCTACCTGTACAAAACTTTGACCGGCCTGTGGCCTATTTATATGTGCTCTATAAATAAACTGAACTTGAATTATACTGTACATTTTGTAAGTTGCCAAACTCTCTCTAAAAAGTTGTTCCTCTAAACTGTAACAATATCTAAAAGCACATTATAAAGCGCACACACACAGCATTAAGAAAGCAGGTCACCGGTTACTGATACAAGAACATGTCTACCAAAAATACCACAAGGCCCTTCCTCTTTCACTGACATACCTGCGAATTCTCAAGCGTGACATCTGATTGTGGCTCGGCTTCAGGTAATAAATCAACAGCAGTGTCCTGGTCTGCAGATGGAAATTCCAGCGTCCAGTCGAGCCTCGGGGGGGCAATGGACTCCAGCTCAGCTTCAGATGATCCAAGAGGCTTTGTGGGTGTTTCTGGGGCGTCCCATTGCACAGTAGCATAAGAAAGAGGAGTGCAGGGAACGGTGACGGGGTACAGAGACACTCCCTGATCTTTCATCGGGACGCTGTCGCCCTCCTGCTCCTGCTTCATCCTCTCGATGTACTGCATGGCCTCCAGATAAGGCTCAGACTCCTGATAGTCTACAATGTCCTCCATAGTCTTCTCATTCAGATGGTCATTGTGAAGAGCTTAGGAAGAAGGGCTCATGTTCAGGCTTGGTTCTCTGTGATGAGCAGGGCATCCATTTTAAGACTGATGTTCAGAAACGCTGTTTCCTCCCACGCCGACCAACAAGCTTCAAACCTTAGATTTCAGGAAACAAATTACATCTATAACATGACCACCCAACACAGCATATGATCAAACATTTTGAGTATGTAAAAGTGCATCGGTAGAGAAAAAGCCCTTTAATTAGCCATCATATCTACGCCGCTGTGACACCACAAAACCACGAGAGTTTACAGCCATGTGCAAGAGACTGCCGAAACATTCACTTCTGTCGTTTTAATAGACGATCCGTGGAACAGCTGCTGTGTTCAGCATTTACACAACAAAGGCCATATAAATAAAGACAATATAAACCATCAAGCAGACATGAAACCCTGCATCGAGCATCGGTAGAGTCAGCTAGTTACACATTTCTCATGTTATATAGATCCAAACGACAGGATAACAATCCGTGTTTACAGTGTTGAAACAGTCAGTCAAAACCACCCACAGAAATGAGAACTGAATTCATCTTTACCTGTCATTCATAAGGTTATGGAGCCATCTTTAAGCCAGATGCCTGATTTGCATGTTCACATTCTCCTCACAAGCAGCAAACGGTCAATAATACGATTTATAATATCTAATGTGATGCTTTTTCAAACAAATGTTGAGAATAAAGCTCACCTCAGCTGAGTCCTTCAGTTGAAGCCTTCTGCACTCTTTTAAAGACAAACAGGCCGGATGTGCTCTGCAATGACTTTTGCTCAAGCAGCACTGAGACACATTCACACTTCCTGACCACAAACAACCTCCACTGACACACAGAGAGAGAGAATGATAGAGAGAGAGAATGAGACACACACACACACAGACAGAGAGAGAGAGAGAGAGAGAGCTGGGCCAGATTAGGGCAGACACTGTCAGACAGAGAAACTCAGTCAAAATCACTATAATTCACATCGTTCGAGCAGATAAACACAGCTTGACACACAGAAGCACAAACTGACCCTCTAACAGTAATAGATCACAGATGAGAACATCACTTCCTGCTGCTCCTCACCTCACACTTCCTGTGCTGAAGAGACACCAGCACATATGAAAATACCTTCTCAGAACACTTATGTCTCATGTCATTACAAAACTTAAACTTCATCTGATCATCCGTGTTTAAACTTTAAACAATAACAAAACGCTTTAAACCCTGTCATTCATACTGAAGTTCAAAAGTTAAAGGGGACTGAGAATATAACAAAAAAAAAACATTAATTAGCAGTTAGATGGACAGTCTACTAAGTGAAAGAAATGGTGCACTGTTTAAAAAAGCAAATAAATAAATAAAAAATCAATACACAACATTAAGTCGCCGATTCTCTTCCAGCTTTATCTTAATAAACTTGATGAATTAAATACCTTGATGTGACGCTAGTTCCCAAAAAAGTCCGACAGCATTTCCCCCACATTTTGCAGCTACATCTTCGGTTCAAATAACAGTCACTCAAAGGTTCATTTCTGTGCAAAATCTGTCAAACAAAACGGATTTAAAAACGATGAGCGTCTACAGAAAAATTACCATACGACTGACTGATGGCAAAAAGCGGAAACATACCTGACACCTGAACGCCCCGCCCACCTGACGGACATTCCTCAGGCAGCAGGTAAAACTTGTACCTGTCCATCGACCATCCATCACACACACACACACACACACAGCTGTCCTCTCATTCTAGCTTCTCTTGATGGCCAGTCTGTCTCTATAATCAGCAACATGATGATGTTATGTCAGTGACGCAGAGACTAATAAAGGGAAACTGTTGTTATCGGAGGTGAAACGGTTATGGTCGGAGAAGCGCTGAGCAGCGGCTGTGGTTCTCCTCCAGGCCGCGGGGGGCAGCGCTGAGTCCGGGGGCGCTCGTGGCTCTTCCACGCTCACTGCGGCTCCGTGTGTTTGTGGAAATGGCGAAGTTTGGCGATTTAAAAGCCTTTCTCGAATCTTCATTAAATGAAATCTTTCGTGCGACCGTCAGTGACATTCTGGATTCAGTGGAACAAACTGTCGGCGAATATCAGTGTAAAATACAGCGAATTGAGTCCGAAAATGAAGATTTGAGAAAGCGACTTTGTGCAAAAGAAAAAAGGACAAATTATATAAAAACAGGTGAGTGCTATTTGGAAGAAATATGTCATTGGAAGTATAAACTACGCTGCTTTTTTGGTTAATATGTGTTGATGACAATTGTGTCCAAAAGAGAGGCGCATCTGATTGAATCCCTTTGTGATTATCATCCGTTAAATGCATCAGATATACAAGTAAAAGTAAACAACATAACGCGAGACGAGGGTAAATGTGTTCCTTAATTCACTCTGTCAGAACAGAAGGGTTCAGATTCATCTCAGAAAACCCAGCAGCTGCTATCTGTTATCATCTGCTGGGAATCTCAGCTGGTTATGGATTTATTCAAACTCCTCTGCAAGAGTTTAACTCTTTGGAGTTCAGTGTGCTTTTTGGACGTATGTTGGCCAGTAACGAGATGTTTTTATGTGTTTTGCAGAAGAAGACGACTATGTCATCGCTCAGCTTGACTTTTCAAGAAACTCTTTTAGCCAGAATTCATCTGCTCAGACGAGTGATTACAGCGATCCGACCATGACGGCTGGAGCTTTACTGAGCAACTGTGTAACATCACAATCCTCAGACACCATGCTGCTCCACTTAAACAAGAATTGTGCTACAACATCATATTCATTTGTGAAGACTGACCCAGACACGGAGGACGGACGTGCTGTCGATCTGTCAAACCCTCACACGTCTCCTAAACACACCAGTAAAGAAATCAAGTCAGAGAACGGCGACGAGAACTCTGCACGTCACGCTGAATTTAAAAGTCCTGCAGTGCCGGAGGTCAGCTCTAACGAGTGTGACGTCAAAGTAACGGTAGTGACAAACACACATGATACCATCTTTGATGAAGAGTCCAGTCCAGACGGTCTGTCCGACGAAGGCTTCTCTGGCTCCTTTCACTCGGTGCTGTCTCCAGACTCAAGGCCGAGCGGCTGCGGTCAGCGTGAGAGGAGCTGCGAGGTCAGGGCTCACGTCTGCGGTCAGTGCGGGAAAGGCTTCGACCGCGCCGATCTGCTGAGGAACCATCAGCGCATACACACCGGTGAGCGGCCCTTCGCCTGCAGTCAGTGCGGGAAAAGCTATGGTCACCACGGCCAGCTGCGCATACACCTGCGCACACACACGGGCGAGCGGCCCTACGGCTGCAGCGTCTGCGGCAAGCGTTTCAACGAGCACAACCAACTCAAAGTGCATCTGCGCACACACACCGGAGAGCGGCCCTATGCCTGTGCCGTCTGCGCAAAAACCTTCACCAATGCAGGCAATCTGCGCAGCCACGGTCGAGTGCACAGCGGTGAGAAGCCCTACCCCTGCGGTCAGTGCGGGAAGAGTTTCAGCGGCGCCGGAGACCTCAAGACGCACCTGCGCATACACACAGGAGAGAAGCCCTACCGCTGCCAGCTCTGCACCAAGAGCTTCAGTCAGGCCGGGCACCTGAGCATCCACCGCCGCATGCACACTGGAGAGAGGCCCTACGGCTGCGCAGACTGTGGCAAGCGCTTCACGGTGGCCAGCAGCCTGAAGCTGCACCAGCTGACCCACAGCGGAGAGAAGCGGCACGCCTGCGGTCAGTGCGGGAAGAGCTTCAGTCGTGCCGGACACCTGAAGAGACATGAGCTGGTGCACAGTAAAGAGAAGCTGCACTGCTGCCCGCTCTGTGACCGCAGGTACAGTGACCAGTCGTCTCTGAAGAAGCACCAGAAGCTGCATGCTGTGGCCGAGAGCGAAGGACAGTAATGCATCTTCATTCCTCCGCATCACTTCTTACAATAAACACGTGCAATCCGCTGGGCTCATGACTAAGATTTCACGAACAGATCATTTTGACTTGCACTGACATCTAATGGCTCAAGCATTGGTCTTAACCTAATTCCTGGGCTCTAACCCTAATCAGACACACCTGATCCAGATAAGCAAGGTCTGGATTACTGACTACGTTTACATGGACAACAATACTTTAATACTTCTTATTAATTTTGATATGATGAAGACAATACACAGATTAAAGAACGTACCATGTAAACAGGGATTTTGTGTTACCTTGATCCAACTAAAATCATAATCGAATTAAGGATATGTGGAGTATTCCTATTTAAGTTGCTTTATCGAGGTGCAGCACAGACATGTACACAACCTAATCAGATTATTACCACAGTGAAGGGCTCATTTTGTGACCGGATACACACACAGCAGTGGTCAACCGTTTGATAAATAAAGTTTAATTCTGGTCATTATACATTACCATCACTCTGTTCTTCTATTTGATAATGTTCAGTGCTTTGCTACAATCTGTATTGTTAAAAGCACTATAGAAATAAAAGTGACTTGACTTGATTTAACTTAAGCATGGTTTTAACACCGTCATCTGCAGTACAGCACGACAACTAATAAACCGCACCTATAGCTTTTGTAAAATTATAAATGAAACACCCAAAACTGTATATAGCATCATAACGGAGATGAACTGTGTGTTGAATTTCTGGAGGGTGTGGTGTTGGTACATTATAATGTGTTCCATTAATTGAACTGTGTACTATAACATAAAACAGGGATGTGAAAGGATTATTCTAAAAGAAACTTATTTAAACACTTTAATCATAAAATTGTCTTATTTAGAATAATGTAAATAATCAGATTACTGATGTCCGTGTAAACGTGTGAGTTAGAGCTGTGAGAGGATCCTGACATCTCAATGCTTGTCATATTCACTTTGAAGGAATACCGTGGTACTATTATGGAAGTTCTGGACAGCACACTCACTGAACTGATGTTCGAGACTGTAGATGAGTCTTCATTCCGGTAGACAGCGTGCCTCCTGTCTGTAAATGTTTGAAAACGTTAATTAGAAAGTAATGCTGTCGTCCTGTCTGATCTGGTTTGTCAAATGTCATTAATGATGTGAGTACATTTTTAGATCAAATGCAGTTTAAGAATCTTTTATAAGATCTTCTCTATTGTGTTGTGTTATGAATGTAATGTTAGTAATTTCAGCTACTCTTGAATGTTACCTCCAAGCTTTACTGACACAAAGATTTTTAAGTCATCTTATGTATTGATTAGTTTGAGCTCCAGTGATAATTACTGAAGACTGTAAGATCTGTCACTGTTAATAAACTCCTTCATATTAACCCTATAAAGTGCTGTATCATATTTGAACTTGAGTGCCTAAGACTGTCAATGATCTAATATGATCAAACTATATGATCAAATATGATTAAACCCGTTTACACTCAATCTACTGCATGCCTTCTGTCATCTGGTTGATAGTTTACAGTTTTTATCCAGTGAATGCTCCTGTAGTATTGTACAAACGTCCAGTGTTTCTGGTGTCAGATCTGGGGCCTCATTTATAAAACTTTCTTACGCACTGATTTGATCTTAGAGTGTTCGTACGATCAAATCCACGTC
>JAUCMU010000097.1:25395499-25408076 GCA_032275025.1 Enteromius treurensis
GTGCAGGTTACCGTCATCTTAGACACGTTTAGGACTTCGGGCGCGCGCTTTTTCCCGCAGACGTTTCTGTAACCTCCGTTGCGCGAGCAGCTGTGTAACTGTGTGTATTTGTGCATCTTGTGGTCGCGCTCCTCAGTAACTTGAGCAGCCCAACTAATCGATAACGAATTTCATTATCGATAATTATCGATTTTATCGATTAGTTGTTGCAGCCCTACTTTGAAGACAAGTAGTGGATTCTGAGCTGTTCCTATAAAGGTCCTAAAAGGTCATTCCAGTCAAATCCAGTTTTTTTAAAACTTAACATTTTGCTAATAAGTTTCTCTGAAGAAAGATGAACCTGTAAAAATATTAAACATAATGTATGAATACTTTGAGTAAAAATAAAGAGTCTAAAGGAAGGTATACCAAGTTTTATTATTATATTATATTGTTAATTCTTCTTGGGTTATAAGAACGCAAACCTGGAAAAAGAATACTCAGGACACTCAGACAGGTACTGAACCATACAGGTCTTAAAAATGAAGATGCCAAAAGGGTAATATGTTTCATTATCTCTATATCTCTAAATCTATATCTAAAAGGGGATAAAGGCATTTCTAATACATCTTGAGTTACAGACTCAAACTTTGAAGAAAAAAACTTGAAAAAAGTGCTCTTTCTCCATGGAACGAGCCTCTAATCCAGCAGACCAGGCATAAATCACGGGTGTCACGACTGAATCTGTTGCATCTGTTCTGCTCGAGGCCAATACCTGAGTGATTACATCATCCTGACAAGCTTCTACAGAACAGATTTAACACCCTGTAAAACATCCATCTAAAACGAGATCCACACCAGAACACAAGCTGGATGTCGTACGGTGTGATGTCAAGAGTTCAACGTGTTTGCTGTTTCAAATACACCTCAGGCTTGTACTGGATTTGACATCTCTGTTGCACAAATTACATCTCATGTGGATTCAATCCTAAACACACTCCACCTCTCTTTCACGCAGGAGTCACGTGACCCGCGTCGGGATCAGGGCCGTTTAGATTACGGTGTTCATTTCTGACACAATCACACAATTGAGCTTCATGATACCAGAACAATCTATTGTAACGATATCAAAATCTCACAAAACCATCGGTAAGATGTCAGTTTTACATACATTCTAAACCATAAACGTTCTAATATACGTCTATTTGACATCTGGTAGGAAACGTCCTGTCACGTATTACAGACTCTTAAACACTCTTATAAATGCGTCTTGCAGAAGTAAATGCAGACATCAAACAGACGTCTCTATGAAGCACTAAGGGTCTGATCCTGGCCTACTTTCCTGTCAAGACAGCATTCAGAAACACAGCAGGTCCTAGAGACACAGAACGAGGAGAAAACTGTGTGAGCATCAAAGACCGGCGCACAGCTCAACAGGAGAAAACGCAGGCCGATGCTGGGATTTCTACACCTTACCAATGAGTCAGTCTGTTTTCTGGCCAGTCAATGTTTAACTCTCATTATGCGTCCAAGTTTTCAAAGGGAACAGATAACTAACTACACATTCTTGTGATCTGAGTCACTGTGAAATACATATAAATCACAGAATGCAAATTTAGAGCTCTCTCGTTTGAACTGCTGTGTATAAAAGAAATCTGTAAACCAGCAAGTAATAAATATTGAATCTGCCCTACAGTAATCACAAACCCTTTCATACAATGCAGTCAAGGTGTGTTTTATCAGTACACACCTTCACGTCTGATCACGACTGCCCAGATCCCTTCCAGAGCCGATCGACAGGATCAAGGAAAGGAAAGATAGCTTAACCCTATATGAAAAAGATGTTCTATATTGGTCAGTGCTTGATCTGTAGGAGAAAAAGAGCAGAAAGGTCTGATAGTGATAGAGGCTTGTGTGGGCAGCAAAAGATGATCCCTACATGATCACACACGTGTCAAAACACGCTAACATCACGCCTGCTTCTGGGCTACTCAACCAATCAGAACAAATACGACTATTAGTATCTTTTATTGTATATATCCAGAGTACACAGGCGTTTCCTACTGCATTGACACACTTATTTGATACTGTAAAGCTCTCTCTGTCTGTGATCTGACCAGAAAAGGCCAGAGATCATTCTTTGAGCGGAGACCGGTCTTGCCATCAGAGCTGGTTTCATCAGGTTCTGTGCTTCAGACCAGGACCAGCTGCAGAACAAAGACAGAAGACAAACCTAACAGTGGTAACGTCCTTCGACTAGTAATGATTTAACACACTAAAACTCACCTGACTAATGCAAAGCTGCATACGAACCTCTCTCTCTCTGACTCCAGGGTCTTTAACTAATAAACCGAGTCCTTGCATCACAAAGACTTGTTACTGTTCTGTGTGAGGCAAAAAGGTGAATCGTTATACTTAGTTTAATATCTTATAGAGAACACATTCACTATATTTGACGGTAGCTGGTTACTCGTGTTCCAGATCTAACCTAACTTTCCCAGAACAACCTTGAGTCTGACACGGACCAAACTTCAACCGAGTGATACTGAATTACTGCACGAGAAGTTAGTGAAAAACCGAGGAAAGTTTGAGTAACACTTACCGAGCTGCTGCTCCGAGTGTGTGTGTGTGTGAGAGAGGGAGAGAGAGTGTGTGTGTGTGAGAGAGAGAGAGAGTGTGTGTGTGTGTGTGTGAGTGAGAGAGCGCGTGTGTGTGTGTGTGTGTGTGTGTGTGAGAGAGAGAGAGTCCTGCTCTAATACTGTAACTCCCTCAAACGCGTATGGTTTTATGAATGAGTGAGGAGTAGCGCCACCCAGCGGTCACACAGATTCACCGCTGCTCACGTTCATTACAGCTCTCTGATCTATACCTATATCTAATATGGAGCTAGTTTTATGACCAAACAATTTGATTTATGTACATTTCAATTATTGACAAGAGTTATTTAACAAAACTGAATATTATATGGGTTTTAAAGTAGTTTTGCATTTTTTGTACTTGAGTCACCATTCTTCTGCCTGATTATGAATCGCCAAGAGGTAATGATTTGGTGACCAGAGGGGACTTCTTCAGTTCACTTAGTTTTGTGGTGGCCCTGAGATATGAACTCCTGGGATCGTGATACTGTGACGTGGGCACCAGATATGAATTTGTCGGAATATTAACTCGTATCAGCTTGATGATATTTCGTGGCCGCAAGATCATTTTATCCAAGTAATGATGTTGTGGCCAAGAGATGTAAAGTAATAAGACTTCTTATGTTGAGGGAATGACATTTTTCTTGTTTAATGCTAAACAAACCTGCGTGACCATAGCAAGTTTAGAAACCCTCTGTCTAGAAAGACAACCCATATAACCCATATAATTGTGCCAAACCTATTAATTTCGACCAAATAAATCCAGTGTCTTGTCTCTTATCACACTCTCTAACTCACGGCAACCACACTCCTCTCCGAGAGGCCAGAGAGCACAAGAAGGGTCTGGCTGCAGAGTACTGTTAGTACTGGTGTCATAGTTCCTAGAAGAGAGTTTGTTTAATCTAACGGTGGAAGGACACTGGTCTATTTTAAAGTTAACCCGCAGCATGAAAACGATCTTGGTTTGTGAGATGATCCAAACACGGTGTTGAGCTGACATGATACCGACACTCAAAGCAGAGAAACAAAGACTCCGACACAGTTTGAGTCCTGCATCATTTTCACTTGTTATAATCCGAGTGTAGTCATTCATATTTTGGTGGACACTTTTGTTATTGTGAGTTAGAGTTCTGTCTTAAAATCTGACCATATTACAATCATCTTTCAGGAAGTGTGTCTGTACAGGACAGTAATAAAGCGTGACATGAGAGAAACACATGAACCATTGCACTGTAACCGTAAGGCAACTATGATTGAAGTCTTCCCAGCAAAAAATCTATTTTTACCCATATATGGCTTAAATTGATTCCACAATTATTAAAGTTTTGTAAATAGTAAATGAATCTGCCAGGGGTGAAAATCAACATGAACAGCTCAAAGCCCTTTGATATGTAACTCTATGGCTACTGAAAACATATTTAGTGAGGTTTGGTCATCTTAGAACATTAATCAATTCAAAATATACTAGTCAGTATAAATTCTAGAGGTTTAAATAAAAAAAAAAAAAAACATTTAATAACAGAACAAACACCACAAGTCTGCAGATTTCCTGAAGGTTTGTCTCCGGTGCTCCGGAATCCTCTGGCATCAGCACACAGACCAGTGCTAAAGGGTTTCTTTTCCCTGACCGCTTCAGACGGCTAACCATCATATCTGAATCCTCTCACGCAGTTACTGCATGTCGAGCGGGTTCTGCTCCTGAAGGGATGTCGTGTTTCACGAAGATCTGAGAGTCAGAGACGTCTTAGAACACAAGTCATGATCGACAGAATTAAAACCACCCCTAAAGGAAAAGCTAAAACCTCTTCACACGCGAGTCTCTGGAGCTCACAGCGCGCCGATGGTCTCGATTCCCTTCAACACGTCGTAGATCTCTTTGGGCAAGATGACGTAGCTGTCCCCGAGCGCCGCGTCTCTCTGAACCTCGCTCATGGCCCGGAAGCGCTCCAGCTGTCTCTCCTGTCTTCGACACTTCTGCTGCACCGTCTTCAGTCTCTTACGTAGCTTCTCCAGTTGCTCCTGCAACTGCTCGATGCGTCTCTTCTGCTGGACAGTGTCCTCCACCGTGTAGTTGTGGTCACAGGAGACGAAGGCGCTGGTGTGAAGGATGGGACCGGGCTGGTCTTCAGACGGCCGCCCGGCCGCCGGCGTCTCCTCGGCTTCAGACAGAGGCAGGCTCAGAGGAAAGGTCATGTCTGGGCTGAAGGACTCCTCCAGAGACGCGACCTGTGAACGACAAGGACACACCATCAGCTTTACACCGCAGCGCTGAATAAATCTAGATGTCTCAGAACATTTGACTAATTCTTGATTTCTACAATTTTAGTGAAAAATAAACATACTAAGATGATTTGAAGTACTTTTATTTCATGCCAAGTATACTACAAATACATTTACTTCTTCATGTACGTGATACAAATAACCTGCAACTGTACGCTTAGCATACTAAATGCTTGCTGAATTGTGTTTCGAATACACTTTAATACTAGTAGTAGTGCTAGTCTGACTAAACATATACTGAAGTGTGAATACTTCAGGTACACTTTACATATCTTGCATTTAAAGATCTTATCCAAAGATCATGCATTGCTCCTCAATAGTGACATTAAAACACATTATAGGCTTAATATTAAGAACTATGCATTTATTACAAATAAAGTTGAATGATATAAATTTGTTTATATCAGTAAGTCACGTGTCAGTAAATATGTTAATAGATCTGAATGTATTTTAAATAAATTACTTCTTTATTGGGACAGTCAACTCGAACCTGATTTGAGTAACTTTCTCTTTATTTACAGAAAATTCTATTCATCACACGACGACAGTTGTCAACAAGACACAGAAAAGATGCATGAACTACAACTACATCTTCTACAAATTGTCTTATCCATATTATGTTAAAAAATAATAAGAAAAACACTGAAACACAAAAATTCTAAGTCAAGGTAAGTCTGAAGGACCAGTACACTTATGAACTTTTAATGTTTGTGTAAAAACCATGAACAGCAGCCTTCAGTCAAACATACCGCACTAGCTCTATGCGGCGTTTTTATTAGACTGCGCTGCTTTTCCATCGTTGTTTCTATGTAAACATGGATGTGTTTGACTGCTGCGCTCATGTCTCTTGAATGAAACTGAAGTCTAATAACACTGCGCTCCGGTTTAGAGACCTCCACTCTTCCATCTTCTGCGTGTTTATTCCATCTTTATCAGCTCATTGTGTGCGCTGGGACTGTTCCTTTCTCTTTACTCTTATCACCCACATATTGTCAAAGTGTCTAACTGTAACGTTTGGCAATATTTCTATTCAAAATTCGATTATCTGATTTATAAAAAATAAAACTGTAGCAAAACATTACATTTGAATGAATCAATGAAATCAGAAAAGTGTCCCGGCCCGAGCTCATATGATAGGAGCGGTGTCATGACTGCGCTCAGAGCGTTTGGAGAATTAGAGTTAGAAACATTCTGTAACGCCTCGTCCCGCGTTTGGTACCCAACCCAAACCTCACTGCTGTTTAAATGCATTCTGGGTAAAAGTGAAAGGCGTCTGCTCATCTGTCACCCAACCATTGAAATGCAACCAATATTATCACTTCACCAGTTGGGAATGGCATTAATGAGTTCATTAACTCAAAAAATAAACACATTAACCCCCCGTCATCCTCTTTATGATGTGTGGTGGACCAACACTACCCTGCTCCTAAGATAACAAATCCTTCTGGTTAGTGCGGCAGACCCAAAGGAACAAATGACATTTATTATCACAGGCATCTAATAAGGGCAGTGGTTCCAATGAGATTCGAGGAAGAGACGGTTTTACTGAACTCTTCGTGAATCATGTGACTTCAGGACCCTGTGGAGATACTGGGCCGAGCGCTTCAGATTACTTTAATGATCCATTCCTGAGCAAAAAATTTAATTGACTGATATTCAGATGCCTTTAAATGCTCGTTATAGTTACATCTCTGTGCAGTAAAGATGACTCGCTCTGTGTGCCGCATGAACAAGTTTAAAAACAGCAGCAAACTAGTGTCCAGATACTGACCAGCTCAACCCAGTCTAGTTTCAGTGACTGACCAGTCTTGCACGGTTGACCATAGGGTTAAGTACTTAATGTGCCTTTAATGTATTGAGATGTTGTGTTTTCCTCTGTGTGTGACTGACATGACACACGTATATTTTTCTGTAACTGTCGTAAAGTCAAACATATCCCTTTTTCTGTCAGGAGTGAGTATGCGCACTAAACAGATTGATCTGGGTCCAATTTGCTTCATGGAACTGAATCGCTGGACAGTGGAGTCAGACTGACTGAAATAACCCCGGCTGAAGTCAGAAAACACTCAAGATCAAGAATGATTTGCTGTCTGTCAGAACCAATTCAATAAAAGCAATCAGTGAATTGTAATGGGCTCAATCATATCTTTAATGTCGCATCGTATCATTGGCTATGCTTCGGCCGAGTCACGAGGTAGTGCTCTCGGGAGCTAGGATTTGTTTCTGGCTCGTCGTGTGAGAAAGTGCACGAGTAAAGCAGGCCAGGAGCTCTGGGTTCACCTGCATCTGTAGTTTGCTGAAGGTGAAGAGCGACGGCACGGCGTTGTCTTTCAGGACACGGTTGTTGCATTCACGCTTGAAGCAGTCTCTGGTGAAGTGCTGAGAGCAGATGTTGCTGTATTTGGTGGGTTTGAAGTTTCTTCTCTTCATAGCGGCCACCCATTTCCCACAGACGTCCGGCCGGGCCAGAGGAAACCTGACAAGATCATGACAAATAACAGCAATCACTAATAAACTCACAAAGGATCAATTCAGATTATCATCAGATCACTTGATAGTCAGTCACTCAACTATTTAAATGGAAGTGAAAAGCTACACAATACTTCAGCGGCCGATACACAAACCACACAGCAAGCGTTTAATACACAGGGAATATATTAAACACTGCATTTACACAATTAGAAAACGTGCAAATGACCTAAAACGGCTACCGTCTCTGTCCTGTCAGGATTGTTTTTAATGAAGCCTAATCAAAACAACGCTTCAGTCATTTCATGTGCATCGCATCTGCTGTCATTATAAATAAAGATCATCAGCAGTCATCATCTACTCGACTTCCAGAGTACAAACAAACCACTCAGACATTTATTTGTTTATTCCCCAAAAGAAAGTCATACATGTCTGAGGAGAATAAATGAAGTCAGAAAGATCGCTTACATTAATACATCACTGAAAACAACACATTAAACACACATTAAAGATGAGCAGCTAAACTCTATAACACACTGGAAACACGCCAGTCTCGGTGTGAAGTTAGCAGACAATAAAACCGGATGAAAGCTGCTGATGTGAAGTAAACTAAAGCAAACAAACACGACAGCTGATTAACTCTAGTTAACTAGTATAAGCAAAGCGACCAAAGACACGCGAACAGAGAACTGTGGAAACAAAACAACATGGAGCTGCGGCTCGATACAAACACACGGAGTTCAGCTCACTTATGAAAGGAGATGTTTTTATCTTTGTGGTATCTGTTTTTGCATCCGTACGCCGAGCAGGACTGAACCATGTTTCACTGCGATCTGAAATATGAAGATCAGGAATAATATTCGCTGGGAACAGGATCCCGTCGCCTGCGCTTTACATGGCTGACTGAGCGAGCTGTGGCTCGTTGAAGTTCGGCTAAACTCGGTGAGGTTCGGGGTTTCTCCAGCAGATGGTGCTTTGCGGCTCATCAGGCCGATCATCCTTTCACATCTAACCACGGGCTCAGACTTTCTGCAGACATTTGAACTCCAAGTGTTATAATCTTTTACAAATATTGGATACAGAACACAGGAAAATCTTCCCCGGAAAAAGCTATAAAGTCATTTGCAAACACACACGCGCATGGCCCGTGGCCTCAGTCGACTGTGATTGGTCAATCCTGAGCAGCGCGGAGAAAAGTAACAGACAACAGGTCTGCAAAAGTTACAGCGAATCAATGGCATTTACCTGCTTCTTACACAGCGAACGGTTAAACTAGACAATAACAGTTTAAAATAAGATCATTATTATTTAGACAAATCTTACATGACTAATTAATGCGGAAGTCCAGCCCGCTAAGCACCGCCCCCTTCATATTTTACATCATGATCGTTTCCGCTTATTTTATTTCAGCGCTTGTACTGCGCGTGAACCTCGGATCTGATTGATGTTGACTGGAAAGGGCGTGGTCTTCTGTTTGACGACAGCAAGCGGTCGTGAGGTCATACATAATGCATAATTTGCATAATGTTTATCCAACAAAGTCCCAAATTGCTTCTTTTTTTATCTCTCTACTTTATGTGCATTCGAAGTTGAGGAAGAAAATTCATTTATTCTATTATTGCAATCAGAGAAATAAGTTATTTATCTTCTTTTATAAATTGTGATTTAAAATTTTCAGTGAAATATATATTTTTGTGTTTCTCGGGCACTGATCATGCTATTGATCTTGTTGTTAATTTTGTATGTATAATTTCTAAATATGTTTCCTAGATTTGATGTGTTTCTTTTAGCTTACCGTCAAACCTCTTAAACACATTGACAATAATTAGAATAGCACATTTTATTAAGGTTTATGACAATATTTTTCTTACTGAATGATTGTCTATGTTTGTTTCTGCTTTGTGTATTCAATGCCAATGCATTGCTGTTTCCTGTTTTCTTTTTGTCATGCAAAAAACCCCCAAAACAAAACAAAAAAACACATGGATGATGCATTTGCTGATGTTTAAATGAAATTTTATTCTTTATTTATTATATATTAGTAAAGATTTACTAATAAAGTGAATCAATGGACAAATCTCACAGAGACACAGACTGTGAGAATTATTACAGGAGAGTCACCTGTCTCTGGCCTGAGTGAAGAAAGAAAGAGCTTTATTACCAAGTATGTTCAAGCACACAAGGAATTTGACTCGTGACATTAAAGTGAGTGGTAGATGGGAACTGTTTCATCCTAAAGTGAAGATTCTCTTATGTTATTACAGATATATACGATTTTTAGAACCAATGTAAAATTTACGGAGGTACAATAATCAATGCATGTTGGTGGGATGGACCTGCACTGGTGTCTGATTTGTTAGGTTTTATTAGATCTCACAGAACGTGAAGTCTTTATCAGCTGTGTATTTTAGATTTGTTCGAGGTATCTCTGGACCGCTCCAGCATCGCTTGTGATGTTCAGAGATGCCTCACACTGTTCATCTGTAAACAGGAAAGAGACCGCTTTAGAACAGGAAGCTGTGTGTGTGATGCATGTGACAGACGCTTTGTTTACTCACACGCAGCAGCTCATACACTTTACCTGTGTCTGCCTGATTCTGGAGCTTCACTGAGGTATGACAGCTTTTACATTTATAAATCAACTTGGTCTATGTTCATAACAAGCACATCTCAGCGGTGTGTCTCAGGGCTCTGACAGGTGTGTGTTTGCCACACAGGTAAAGCAGGTCAATGCTCTCTCTCTGACTCTCTGAGAATGAAAACTCAGATTGTCTCATTATTACAGGTGCATCTCCAAAAATTTGAATATTGTGAAAAAATGTTTGTAACTTATTTCAATAACTTTTCTAGAAATGTCTGTTTTAGGCTTATAATCATAGTTGGGTGCTTCTACACCCTTGTTAATCAGCTATCATTTACCACTGATTTTAGGCATACATTTTGGGTAGGGGTAGTTTTAAGGGTAAGGATTGGGATAAGTTTATATTTTTGGACAGTAATGTTGATCCAGGACCAACAAAATATGTTGATCCAGGATCATGTCTTACTTGGCAAAATAACGGCGACCGAGTAGTTTTATCCCTTTATTTAAACGCTGAAGGAGAGATGACTTCATTATGACCACGAGAGGGCAGTGAAGCTTCACAGAAGCATGTGTTTTTCTCTCTGATGTTGATCTGAAGGCCTGCTGAAGCCCAAGACACTTCATATGGATTAGAATGATTATAGAATTCATAGCTCAGTTTATATTGCATTTAAACGTGCTAGAAATAGAACACTAAGTCAAGCACTTAGTGACTATTTAACCCCGATCCAGAACTCATGACACACTGGATCTGGCGCCTGTCGTAGGTTTTCCCGCGGGCATAAACACTCGCACTTCTTTCCAAGCACTTCTTTGGCGGCACCGGTTTTAATCTGAACTAAAAATGTACAAAAGCTCCAAATCCACATGGTTTGAAATCAAAGTGTGGAAATTAGGACGCTTGGCTTCTCACCGGGGCTATTTCAGCGTCTCATATATATTCGCATGTCTCTATTGACATCTAATTACAGTAATACCCACCTACACCAGGAATTACAGCAGATAAGGCTTTCAGATGCCAGCTATTACTGTCAGCCGCTGGAGCGGAGAGGAAGAGGTCCCAGCGTGATTCTGCTGTGTGTCCGATCATAAATCGGTGTGTTTAGTGGCGTTCAGGCGATGCACACGGATGTGGTTTGATGGATGGATTGGCCCGTGGCCATGGAGATCCAGAAGAGCGCTTGACAGAACGCCCACTCCTTCACTGCTTCTCAAGACGCTCGCTGATCGCAGAGAAAACACACAGATCTCGGGGCTTTCTAGCTTGTGCATTTTACATACAGATGTTATTAAATTAACCTCAAGATGTACAGTCAAACCGAAAAGGAATCAGACACCACATGTAATGTTTAATATTTTACTATAGTTCAGTGAGGATAGCAAAATAAAGTGACATTCACAAAGTAGACTACCAGAGAAATTCAAGAGCCAAAAAATAATTCAGACACTTTGATCTGAGAGTTTTGTGCTTCAATGTTTTTCCTCCACAGACTGAACACAATGAAGGGGCTTGTGGTAATAGTTTGAGCTAATAGTGTTCTTAAATTTAACAGCTGACTGCTATTCAACCCGATTCATTACATTCTATCAAAGCTATCTGACGTTCTCAAGATGAGTTTGTTCTGGCACAACTCTGAGATCTTGTTATTTTGTACCAACATTTTCTAAACTATAGCAAATCAACTGATAATGTGAGAAATATTGAGGGTGTTTGACTGTTCTGTATGTACTCTTCATTTCAAGAGATCCTTTTCCAGTATCTAGATTTTAACACGTTTCAAGAGAAAATCTGAAAAGGTTTCATGTGTAATGGAGCTGTTAAACGTTTTGGAGTGGTTTCATCACATCTGTGCAGTTCGGGTCTGTGTAGGTGCTTTCATTCTTGTTCATCTGCAGGGCTGTTAACTAATGAATCAGATCTGACTTCAGATTCAGAACCTTCTGTTTATATGAAGTGTAATGCTCACATTTTCATTTACATGCGTATTTCATGCATTCTGAAGTAAGCTTAGCGTTCAGTACTGGAGAAAATAAGAGAATGGATTTCCTGCAATGACCTGTTCATAATTAATAAAGATTTACTTAAACACACTGAGTGTCATGTTCAGATGCCAGTCTGCTGATGGCACTCCAGCTCCAGCAAACTGTTTTATGTCTGTTTTCACTCATTGGACTAATTATCAATGAACTCTTGTCTCCGCCTACCTTGTCTGCTGTCTTTGTGGCTTGTTCATGTCTCCGCCCCTCTTGTTTGTTGTAAAGGTGATTCATTGTTTGTCCGCCTTATGTCACATGTATAAATAGCCCGGACGGGGTTCGAATTACGGGGGAGCTAAGGGGAGCTCTGCTCCCCTGAAAAGGACCTGGGCTCCCCTGAAAGCCTACTTTGAGACATTTAGGGGGAGCTCTAAAACACTTTCCATTTTTTGTGTCGCATAAAGATTTTGATTTTCTGTACATTAAGGTTCCTGAAATAAATGATGATATTAAAAATGTGTCAATGTTGCGTATTTATTCGCTCAAACATTACTATTTCCGAACACTATTTTCCGCTGTCTCCTGCTGTGACCATCCATGCGTGGCGGCGCTGCACTGAAATTACTACGTTTACGTCACCACTTGAACTTCT
>JAUCMU010000097.1:25414407-25425734 GCA_032275025.1 Enteromius treurensis
ACACACTTTTAGATTCTCAAAACACTTCATTCTGTGTGATTTATAAGCTTGTTTCCTCATGGAGACCTAACAAATGTCCCCACAAGGTCAAAATTGACTGGTATTCCTATCTTTGTGGAGACAATTGATGCCCATAAGGTGATAAATCCCAGGTGCACTCTCTCTTACACACACACACACACGCTCTCATACATGCACGCACACATGCGCGAGCGGACTCTGAGTAGATGAGCTCAGGCGGCTGATGTCATTGCTGCTGATAACAGCTTTCAGATGTGTTTTTGCGCGCTGCGGCCAGCACAAGGGCGATTTATTCCATTACACACTACACAGGCATCAAGGCCTGAGCCAAATAATCGTGCGGTGATGTCACAGTGTGTGTGTGTGTGTGTGTGTGTGTGTGTGTCACTACTACAGAGCTCTTCTCATTCACAGTCAAGCGTTACATTCAAGATAAAACATGTCAGGATTACACTTTTAAATCACTTTCATTTTCAGCTGCTGTTTATGGTGACTTTTCGGTTGTTTTCAATTGTTGCTTGATGACTAACATTTAAAGACAGATTGAACTCTTATCCAAAAAGGCTTCAAAGTAATCTATTACTGTTTGGCTTTCTCTAATAGAATAAGCGGCTGTATGTGAGACCAGAGCTAAAGGTCTCTCTGTTAAAGCCCTCGCTAGCTCAATCTCATCTTTTGTCAGAGCGGTTCTCATGGATACCGGGAAAATATTTGGATAAATGTAACACAGGGCTGCGCTAGCATTAAGAGCGATGCTCTCATCAGGAGAGCGCGACCCTCCGGCGTGAGCTAATCGCTGGAGACCCATGAAATCAATACTGTACAAATAAACTGATTCACGTTTCAAAGAGGTTTGCTGCTACGGCTCCATGATCGAACACGTTTACTAACCTTACTTTCCAAAACACCGCTTTAGTCCGGTGAAGTGAGCAATGTGTGTGTGTGTGTGTGTGTGTGTGTGTGTGAAAAAGAAGTTCTTAACAATGCATATTACTAATCAGAAATGAAGTTTTGGTATTTGATATTTACAGTTGGAAATTTACAAAATATCTTCATGGAACATGATCTTTACTTAATAGCCTAATGATTTTTGGCCTAAAAGGAAAATGGATCATTTAGGCCCACACAGTGTATTGCTGTTGTCTATTGCTACAGATACACCTGAGCTGATTAGGACTGTTTATGTGCTCCAGGCTCACACTAAACTCTGGATGATGCTTTCGTTTGTCTGTTATTTCTGATGGAGAAGAAGATTGATTTGTAAAGCCTTTCCTACTAAAAAAAGATCTGAAGTGACACAGAAAAATGTTAATGAGCGGTTAATGCCCTCGTGAATCCTACAGGTTATTCGAGTTTAACGGAAAGCCCTGTTATATGTACACAAGCCTGCTTGAGGTCTGATGTCAGACGTTTGGGTGGAAGCCGAAACCAGCACGACAAGACCAAAGTGACCTTGATTTATATTTGCGTTTCCTTCAGGATGCTTTTCATAGGATAATACTAGTCAGCATGACCGATCGGATTAGATCCTAGATTAGAGCCGCTTAGGAATATTGCCTCAGCAGACTCGTTTCATTCAGCCCCTCCAGAGAAAGAGCTTGGTCCCGCAAACGCTCCAGGACACAACAACAGCCGTCTTACACACAAACACACTCCTTCACTTTGGCGTGGCTGACCGGGCGGGTTTTCTACAGTTTCAGGACTGAAAGAGCAGGTCATTCTGATAGTATGAAGAATCTGGCGAGGTAAAACTTAAACTGCACTCTATTAAATCAGATCAAGTCCAATTAAACATCTCGTCTAAAACAAACAGGTCAATTGGTTTAAAATGTGCCTCGGTCCAGAGTCTGGAGGTATTTGAAAAGAAAGAAAAATAAAAAAGAAAGAAAAAAAGAAAACAGAATGAGAAACATGATCTGTTTGGCCCCTTTTGGCTGAACTAGGTATAAAATCAGCATGAATCTTAATGCAAACATCTCAGTGATATGACAGCAAAAACAAAGCTGATTTTCCCACATTAATGTATTTGTTTAAGATGTAACTATGAGTACTTACACAGGTTAGTTGTAGAAGTATCTGAGGTAGTCAAAAAAGTAAAACAAGTAGGTCTCTGATGAGTGTGCTGTTTTATCAAATCTGGGTTCTAGAAGTAAAAAAAGATACAAATAAGGTTAAAACATAAAAAATACAGTACAAATAATAGTTAAAGTTCCAATTAAGAAGTTTATCATTGTTTATTTTACAATATTCAATACATGAATGTCTATGCTTTGAACAGCAAAATAACCAAAACCCACAAGACACTAGCCAAACAAATAAATATTGTAATCAATGCGATAAAAACTTATGTATTGCCACAAAAACTAAAGCCGACAGATTCCACAGAAAATCGGGTTGTGTATTATGGTCACAGACTTTTTAGCTTCAGACTTTGATTCTATTCAGTCGGAGGATATCAAACCTGTTCGTTAGGCTGCGTTCACACTTTTTCTTCACCGGAGTGAGTCTTGAAAAGTCTTGTTCACACAGAAGCTTTCAGTTGTGTTTAGAAGTCTGTCTGTATGAACGAGTAACAGGAGTCAAGCCTGTACTCCTTACCAGTAACCATAGCAACAGTGGTAGAAGTATCAAAGATGGCGACATCCACAAAACTGAAAGTTTGATCACTGTTTGACATGACGAGTCCAATTTAGCCGCAAATTCTTTATTGAAACCTTTATTAACCGAAGAGCGTTTGAATCACGAGGCGAGCGCAGAACACAAAACTGATGGAGGAGCGGATCCGGTAGAAAACAACTAGTTGTCCAGTCTTGTTCCATTCACACAGCGCCTGTGATCTGAGAATGCGGTTGTGAGTGCGGTTACAGAATGCGATTGTCACACCCGTAAATAACTGAACTGTGTGTAAATGGAAGCATATTAAGGACTGAAAAACAGGATTGACTGCTGCTGTGTGAACGCATCCATATTTTCAGCTGATTTTAGAACTCATTTGTCTCCTTAGCAACAAGTGGCAAGTTTCTGCATCAGTTTGTTGTGATCGGAACAACTTTTAATATCTGGTAATGTATGATCCTCACTCGTTTAGTGTATGATGCTCAGTTTTCCTTTGTCACTATTTACAGAGTCTGTTAGTTTCAAAAATCTGTGCAGATTTTAAAAGTTGTGTAGTGTATTCCAGTGAAGAAAATGAACTTAAAGTTTCACTGTAGCTGAACGCTTTTGAGAATCATAATTCACATCTCTCGCTCACACACACACACACACACATAACTTAGTTATTAACTGCATTAGTCTGCTATCAACAGCTCAATGAACAATGGAGGCTTTGAATGGGAAGCAAAAGAAATAATCCTACTCGCAGTAACGTTTTAGATACGAAATATATCATCTGATCGATGTCTTGAGGCGGAATACTTGACGACGGGCCGTAGAATTCTTAGAAAAATAATGCACACTATTCTAATTAATTCAACGGACCGTCGTCAAGTACTTTTTAAATATTACAAATTTTCTGAGCTTTTAGTGCTGATGAATTGTAATAAACCGAATTCCAAAATAAAAGTTTTTGTTTACAGTATGTGTGTGCACTGTGTAACCTATATGTAGGCTTTAGACACACACATACAGTAGCCTATGTCTGTGTTTACATGTATATATTTATATTCATAGAATTTCTATATAAATACATTTAATATATAAAAGTATTTATTTTATCTTATATATATATATAAATGCATGTGTGTGTATTTATATATTTGCATGATAAATATACACATTACACATATCAATTCTGTAAACAAAAACGTTTATTTTGGATGTGATTAATCGCAATTAATCCTTTAAAAGCAAAAAAAGAAAGAAAAAAAAGAAAAAAACATTGAAATTTCATTTTCTCCTCTAAGTACTGTATCTGAAGTGCATACCATTTTAGAAACTTCTGGAATTACAGAACGAACCGTGGCTCCTTTAATATAGAGACTGTTAATAAAACAGTCATAATTGTCCTAATTTCAGCAGAAAGAGCGACGGGTAAACATCACATACGGGGTTGTTTTGGAAAATTCGGGGTACTTTTAGTCAGAAAGGCTTTTATCAGTCAGGGCTAATGCAATCATAAATCTCCCTCCAGAGCCGAGGCGATCTGTAATCATCAACTCACTTATCTACACGGGGACGCCAAGAGCTATTTCAGAATGACACGGGCTCACGCTTCTTCTGAACTATGATTAATGATACAAAGAAAAGAGAATTTCTCTGAGAAGTGGGATACAGGCGGGGAAACACCTCCAGATGCTGTAATCGTGGTTTGATTGAGCAGTTACAGGAAGCTTTATTTACAGGAGGATGGTCCTCCTCCCTCTGTTCTGCCGTGACTGTACAATAAGAAGCAGAAGTGTGTGGATGACGTGCAGGTGATTTCCTCGCCGCTGCAGCTCACGGTTCAGAGAGGCCATGTGGGAGTGTATGTGTGTGTGTGTGTGTTGGATCTCGGCTCCATGCTCATCTTTTATTGAAGGACTCTGGTCTGCGCACTGAAACACACACACCTGAACACACACACAAGAGGGGGTGTGTCCTTTCTACTCACATGTTGCAACCTTGATTACACACCCGCACCCTCCCAAAGCAAATATTTCACTGATCTCCCAGCATGCCTCTCTTATGTTCAGTAGTTGCACTGATAATGACTCGTAATCAGAATTAAAAATTCCACAGTTCTGCCCTTGACTTTCCTTTCTGCCAAACAACCTGAAAAACAATAAAAACCATCACAGAAATTCTTCCGGTTTCCTCCATTACAAACACCACAAACCATTTATGATATTTTCCTGTAGTGTGTTTTGGATTTAGTAGGGATGTAACAGTATTGTAAATAGCGTCGTACCGCAATAGCAAATTTTTTCAATATTACCGTGGTCGCATGACTCGATAAAATGATAGGTCTTCTGAGAAAAGTTTGCTCAGGCAAAGTACATGCAAGTATAGCCAAAATCACAGCATAGCCATTGTTTATATCTTATGTGTACTTGGTTTCATCAGACAATGCTCGATTATAGATAAGGATTTTAATCTAGATTAACATCTTGTAAGGTCGAGCTAGTTCAGTAGTCCTAATAATGGGGTGCATTTCAGTCACTATTTCATATTCATTCTGTTTTTCTTACAAAAGAAACCTTTTAATACATCAGTGAAAACGGTTATATTGAGAATTAGGGTGCATTGAAAAACATTATGTGACCCCAGAGAAGCAAGATAATGTAACGCACTGACGTAATGAATATGGTTTTAAATCGGATGTGCGGAAGGTTTAAGAAGTTTTTGTTTCTGTTTCAAAGTTTACAGATAGATGGCTAATTGATTAATGCCATTGATATGTTCAGTGTTCATGTAAACTGTTCAATAAACACTTCTGGCACTTTTTTTGAGTCTCTTCATTAGTTTTGTTTTGTACCGTGACATTAATACCGAGGTATTACGGTACCGTGAAGTCATGGTGCCGTTACATCCCTCGGATTCAGTGTTTTTAACAAGCCACCAATAGAAGGTCTCCATTAAAACCAATACAATTCCACGACAACTTATGTGATGGTTTCTGACTGTGTTTCTTTCAGCAGGATGATGTCAGACGTTACACGCGGTGTCTTTCTAGGATAGCTATTTAAGGAATAAATAAGTAAAAGCAATAACTACACGTTACACCAGACATGACTTCATAGAAAGCTCTTGTGTTTTCGACACGATTGTCCTTCAGTCAGACGACATCTCCTCTGATGGGACAGAAAGCCTGTCGAGCCTGAAGAAAGGACAGAAGTCTTTGACCCACACCCGCTTCTCCTGCCGCTGTGTGGGAAGAAAGGTGGGCGGAAGTAGAGCGTTAGTCATTCCCAAAAGCACCGAGCATCCACATAACTGAGAGGAAGAACACAAACCTGCAGAGCAAGACTTGTCTTGTTGACTTACAGCCTGAAGACATCACTTTGTAAAGTATCCTGCAAATATAAATATATAAATCACGATTAGAACTGTCTGCTGAGGTTCTCAGCTGTTCCTATAACCCTGTGGAGGAGACGGTCGGCGGGATCTGAGACCCGGTCAGTTTACGGTAGCTCAGAGATTCCCCCGCAGCTTCTCAGCTCTGACTTTTACTTTCACAATGACCCAGACGGACCTTCCTTGTGCTTTACTGGAAGTGCTGCTCATCTTTATGGGAAAGGCTGTGACTCGCTGGGTGGGCGGCTGAGCTTCTCATACTCACAGGACCTGACGGAGGCACAGAACATGTTTATGACCCTCGTTAAGACATCTGACTAATGACTTTTGCCCAGACTGTCGTGTCATTTCTCAAATGCCAGATCTGTGTGTGTGTGCTGCACTGAAACCCATGAAAGAAAGGCATGACATGAGCAAGACACGTTTTCAGAAACCTACTCCTTTTTATTGTTGATAAAAAAGAAAGCAAGGGAACAATGAACAGCATTTAAAGACCGTATGTTAATTAGAAGCAAATAAACCATCGAGGCAAGTCGCCCCTTAGTCACACGTTTGACCACCAGTCGCTCGAGTCTTTGAGTAATTCTCCCCAAAAACAGTTAACGATGTTTACTCCAGAGCGGACTCCCTTCCACATCCAGACACACGTGCTGCTGTAACATATTCATCATCAAACTTCATCTTTGACTTAGAACGCTCAGTTGTGAAAGTCTGAATCTAATTTGGGATCAGGACTGAGAAGATAATCGTTACACAAACCGCCTTCTGTACAAGAGAAGTAAACTCACTTTCAGTATGTGTATATACTGTATGACACACAGTAGAGAAAAAAGACCTTGAGGTCTGTCAAAGATTTCTTGGTTTTAAATGCGATCAGTCTTTAGAGTTGGATCAAAAACACAGTCCCGAAGTCCCAGGAAACAATGAAAAACACAAGAGTTAGGGTTAAAATAGAAAAACACAGAACAATCCGGAACACGGAGAAAAAACTCGAGCACTCGGTGGACAAATGTACCAACAGTAGGCGTGTACGAACACAAACCAGCAACACAGAAACGCTTGGAGCCGAGCTCAAATAAAACAACAGCACACTGCTCAGTAAAACCACTTCAATAAATAAAGTATTCGGAATGATACAAAGTAAAACAGTAGGTACTGTACACACACTATTCTTAAACCAAACAATTTTGTACAAAAATACAATACGTTTGTGACATCAAAAACCTTATTCAAGTTTCAAAAAATAAATATCTTCTTGTTGCACAAGGTTATTTGACAGTTCTAGTACCTGTCGCAGGTCCCTTATGAATCATCTCCAAATGGATATAGATATATAAATAAAATGATCTGCATCTCCCCTGACTGTAAGAAAGGCATTGGACAGCAATTCTGAGCAGCAACACTGGCAGACGACCAGAACTCGTTAACACACGGATGAGTCCTTCATCGCAGCGTCGCGAAGCGCGTTACATCACGGAGCTGATCTGACTTCTGCTCGCCTCGTAAAACTGTGTCTGGGTGCCGTTACTAACAATCTTTCAGAAATCCGCCACTTTATTTATTTTTTATCTACTATAAACATAGTTGTAGTTATAGTTCAAACTGTCATGCTATACACAGAGGATAAATATTACACGTCATTTAATGTTTCTGATTTATGTGCAATCGTGTAGTTTCCAAAAAATAACGTGTCAGCAAGACACTAGTATTCCGACCGTGTTCTTCCTCTCCTCAGAAAACAACATAAATACAAATTCTGTATAAATAAAATTGCTTCATAATTCATAAAAAAAATAATAAAATAAAATACAGAAAAAAGAAATTGCAAAATACTATTGATCAAAAGCCCTTTTGTTGTCATTCTGATTTCAGGTCAGTTTGACTCTTGACTTTGTGCATTTTCCCACTCCTTTAGTCCAGAGTGTGTTTTCCACGTCGTTACTCTAGGTGAATTAATACTCCTTAGATAATGGCAAAAGCACGCTATCAAACCATTATTAGAATGTATCTCCCGATGGGAGATTACAGTGCAAAAGGTCTCGGAATGCTCAGGAAATTCCCAGCTCAAAAACAGCCAAAGGTGCCATTTAAAGTTTTGCACAGTACCACAATCCTTTATCCGCAGATGTCCCTTTGCTTATAACGTTGCGCTATTAAACGGTAATACTTGTGAAAAAGTCTTGGTTCGTATAAAATATTTTTTCTCATATATATATTCACAAATTGCACAATATCAAACCTAACCAACCAACAAACATATGCTGTGATACTGAGACAAGATGACAGATTAAACCAAGATATTTCCACTAGAGTACAGGTGACATCTCAAAGCAGTATAAAGGGATCTCTTCCATGTCTGAAAGAGTTCGTCAGGTGCTTTGGAAAAAAAGTTTGCATAATAGTGCAACGATTGTAGAAACATGAACCCCTCAAACATATAAAGTTTGTCCATCGTTTGAACGAGGTACTGTTTCTAAAAAAAAAAAAAAAAAAAAACAACGTTGAGGAAAGTTTCCGTCAGCCTAAAGTAAAAAAAAAATGCAGTTTGGTTCCGAGAGAAAAAAGAGAAAAGTATTCAAGTGCAGAATTCCTACGTGAGTTTCTGTTCCCTTTACCGCAGCACATTCGCATCCCTGTGGCTTTGGACCGAGCCGGAGGAGTGCAAAGAGCTTCTGAAGAGTGTTTCGGGAGGTTTGTCAGTCCTGGACAGATGACTGACCGACGGGTCTCCCCCGCCTCGCCCTTCCAGAAGAAGCAGGAGAGTCAGAGAGTCCTTAGAGAAGCCTCGGTGCTTTCAGCAGCTGGCGCTCTCGCCGCTCTTGGCCATGCCGGCCGAGCCCACAGCGATCTGGCAGCCGTTAGTGACGTGATTCATGACTTTCTGTTTGAGCTGAGCCACCTGCTCCCTCAGGATGCTTGCGGTGGAGGCCAGGTCCGAGTTCTGCGTCTTCAGCACCTTCACCTTCTCCTCCAGCCGCGAGATCCTCTCCAGCTTCCGCTTGCGGCACTTGGAGGCGGCGATGCGGTTCCGCAGCTTCTTGCGCTCCGCCTTGATCTGCTCCTGGGTCTCCAGGTCGATGGGTGAGAGCGAGGGCGGTGAGCTGGCCGGGTCGGCCCTGGGCGGGTGCGGCACCTCGGGCACCGTCTGCGGGGCGTCCGGGCCCCGGGTCTGAGGGCCGTGGGGCGAAGAGTAGGCCATCTGTCCACCACCGCCGGGGTACGAGCTGGGCAGCTGGTTGGGGTTGTAGCTGCTCAGGTTGGTGTAGATGGGCATGTCTGCACCTGGCATCAGGTTCCTCTGGTAGGGGCCCTGGATGGAGGAGGAGGGCGACATGGGGGCCCCCATCAGCTGGTTCTGCTTGTGCAGGTCAGCCAGAGCTTTGACGAAGCCGTCGGCAAATCCCTCCTGCTCGTTGGTGGCCTGGTTTCTGTACATGAAGGGATTGGCAGACGCAGCGTTGGGAGCCGGGCTTGTAGTAACCAGCCCCTGGTTAGACTGGATAATCAGGTGTTCCAGATCTGGAGAGGACAGCTTCAAGAGGTTCATGTCTGGAGAAGACATGCTGCTCATGCCCAGACCGCTGGTGCTGTTGAGTTTGAGGCTGGAGGCGTTTCCCACGCTGTTGGAGAAATTGTGCGACATGTTGTTCTTCTTACTCATAATCTTGTGGCCTTGGTATCGATCGTAGTCTGGAATTTGGCCAAAGTTTGGAACGCTATCATCGTGGTAGAAGGGCGTTTCCATCTTCCCCGTCATTGAAACAGCAAGACCGATTCCTCACAAGACATAATATGCCAAGAAATTATCTGAGCTGTGTATTTTCAGCCATCCACAGCGAAAAAATAAGCAATAGAGGTGTCGTGAGGGCATTCAGAAATCCTCAGCGTTAAACCTACAAAAGAGAAGAAATATAGGAGAAATGAACCAAAGGCTACGGAGGTAAACAATCACTGTATCACGAATGGCAAAAATCAATGTTTGACACACATTCAGCTTCTCCTCCGCGATTCACACAGACATCAAAGCAATCTCTAAATGATCAGACTGTCATTAAAATAATGAAACCAGGAAGCTTCGAGTTCTTCCCGTCACTGTTGACTTTCCTGGTCTCCATCCAAACACAGCTGAGCGCTTCTCTTACACTTTCTTATTCATTTGGCCACATGGTCTTTAGAAAAATCCCATGTCAAAATCCCGAAGCACACACCGGTGAATAAACAGGCGGATGGATCGAGTCACTTACCGTGTGTAGGATCGATCCGGTGAAGAAACAATCCACTGCGTCAAAGCTCCGATTAGTCACGCTGGAAGGCGACAGAAAGCAGCGCGAGCGCAGAAGTGTAACCCACGCAGCGATGAATCAAGCGCGGCTCAAGAACAGCGCGCGGCTCCTCTCGCGTCCTCTCCGGAGCACTGCGTTTCCTCGTCTGCTCGCTGTCAGAGCGACTCGGGGACTTTCTGCTCGGCTGATTATTAATAATACACGCCCTTCTGCTCTCTTCTGTTCCTGAAACTCGCATGACAGTCAGTAAGACGCGCCTCCTCCCGCGCGAAGCGTCGCGTTTATTGGCCGCTGGAGCGCTTGCGATGTTCTCGTCGCTGCGAGGGTCACGTGATTGTGGGAAGAATACGCGCTGGATATTATGCGTTTGTTAAATGTCAACCAAAATGCCATCTGTTTTTGACAGAAATCGACTTTCTCCCACAGCACTTAAATGAGATAAAGTTGCACGTTTCAAAGCAACACACACTGAGTCATCGGGCTGTGCAATCAAGAAAAATACAGTAACACTGACTTGAATAGAATTAGCAAGTTGTTTAACGGATGCAAATTCAGAACACATTAGAAAACATGGAAATAAAACTCCAGCTTTGGAGACAAAATTGGGTTTATTAGTTTATTTTTAAATATTCTAAATATTTCTTAAGTCAAAAAGAGCACTGTAAGCACATTTAGGCTGTGCTTATGTTTTCTGTGATTTGATCAAAATCCTATTTAATGCGTTCCTTCATTTCTATTAAACTGAATATACCATAATTCCCTTTTTCGGCATTTATCTCAGCTTGTGCTTTGAATTTTAAAAATGAATGACATAGAATATGTTATGTGCATCACTTGGAAATTGCTTTGATAAAAAATCCGTTGTGGAAAAGTACGCTAAATTCACACACACACACACACACACACACACACACACACACACACTCATGTGATGTCTCCATGTTGTCTGGGGTCTCTCTCTCCATAGGTGTAATGGTGTTTCTACTGTACAGACTGTATGTGGTATTGTCCTACACTGACCCTACACCT
>JAUCMU010000097.1:25451943-25465436 GCA_032275025.1 Enteromius treurensis
GCTAGATACTGCGGGGAAGGAATCTGGTTTATTTATAGTGGATTTGGGCTGGACGGCTAACAATGTAGGCGGTGATCGTTAGCTGATTGCTAACAGCTGGGTTGCGTTTCAATCGCGCTTTCTCTCGAAATTGGTTAAAACTACATTTAATATCAAGAAGATCAGACCCTTTCTTTCAGAACATGCTGCACATCTTCCTGTTCAGGCTCTTGTTCTGTCCAGGCTGGACTATTGTAATGCTCTCTTGGAAAGTCTTCCAGACAGTTCTATCAAACCTTTACAATTAATCCAGATCATGGCAACATGATTCATTTTTAATGAGCTAAAATAATGCATGTCACACCTCTGTTTTATAGTTTGTACAATAGCTGCTTGCATTAAATTCAAGGCATTGAAATTTGTCTACAAAACCACCTCTGGCTCTGCACCTCTTTACATAAATTGACTACTTTAGACATATGTGCCTCTAGAAGCTTGTGTTCTGAAAGTGAACTACACATTATTATTCATCCAAAAGAGGCACAGACGTTTACATGAACCGTTCTCTCCAGGTGAAATAACTAAATTATAACAAATAAACAACCCAATTTTAGCCGAAGTCTTAGCCATCTTCAAGAATCAGCTAATAACACATCTCTTTCATCTTTATTTGACACTCTAACTCAAATCTCTACTCTAATTCTATTCTTTAAAATCTGGCTCACTAGCTTCTCTATTCTTTGTATATCTTCTTTCTATCTTGTCCATCTTTTTTTTTAATCATTTATTAGACAATTAGCAAAAGGCAATATGTGTGCGCGTGTGTGTGTATAATAAATAAAACATTGCTCCATGTACTTTTTAGGCTAACTGGACTTACATATGCTTGAATAGTTTCACTTGGGAGTAAATGTCTGCAAAATGACTACATGTAAATGTAAAAGAAAATTTTTTGCAAACACTTTTGCCATAATATTATACATTTTTCATTTGCTCACACACACTCTCTCTTCTCTTGTCACACAAGCTGACTCTCAAACAGCAGAAACACACCAAATCTTCAAAACATACACTAATTCTCAGACTTAGTTTTCAATTTCATAAAAACACAACACACATTTCTCTCTGTAACACACACACACACATCTAGCAGGAGTTAACATCATGGCAAAGGTGTTCGCAAATCTTTGCTTTTGAGATGTGTTTGTGATATTCTGAGAGATGAGAGGCATTTTGCATTTTGTGTGCAATTCTTGGATTTGTGTGTTAAGTTTTGAAAAAATAAATACAATTTTGACGATGTGTGGAGGCAGAAATTTTTTTTTATAATATAAATATTTTGTTTTGCAAAAAGTCAAAGTCTGAGAATTAGTGTATTGTGCATTTGATGTGTTTCTGCTGTTTGAGAGTCAGCTTGTGTGACGAGAAGAGTGTGTGTGAGCAGATGTAAAAAGTGCAAGTTTTGTGCAACTAATAATGATAAAATATTATTAGATACTCTAGTTACATTTATGATGCTAAATAGTGAACTGCGAAATATTAATTTGTGTTATTTAGACACCTAGTTTAATAAAACACTCAGTTCAGATTCTGTTTCATTTTCAGCATTTATAGTTTATCCTGTGAAATGGGTTAGAGGTAAGAGATCACTGACGTTTTAATGTCCTCTATTGATCAAATGTCTTTCAGTGAATTCAGAGCTTACAGAGCTTCCACATACATTTCCTTTCTATTCTGTTCTATTCACATTGAAATGAATGTAAGTCTGGAGTGACGCAGTCAGATCTCTCTTTAGACTGATCAAGAGTCACACAAACTCACGAGAAACTCTCACACACGACCGGCAGAAACACACATCTCTACATTCACGAGAAGTAAATGCCAGATGCTGTAATTGAAAATACTTCATTGAGATGTCCTGCAGCTTCATTCAGACACTCAGAGCTGATAAAAACAACCAGAAATCATTTCTCCCTCCGTATTTTGTCTAGTTTTGGGGAGAGAACTGTTTTTTTTGAGAGAAAAAAACAGTTCTTGAATGACGGAGTTTGTGTGAGGCTGTGTTTTCACGCGATGTCTTCTGTCTGTCGGCTCCTAGGCCAGTGTAATTGTCCACATTCTCCACCACATTCTCCAGGCGCTAGAGAGCAAGACAGAACAACAGGTTGAAGTGAACACAAAGCCCCAGACGGTGGATTTATTGACAAATAGAGGTGAGTAATTCAATACCGCACAAGTGATGGTGGCGGTGCTCAGCGTGAGTGTAATCTTTTTTTATCTAGGTGCCGGTGAATGGTGCTCCTTGTGGTCCTCTGTGGCCCGGGCTGCTCGTTCACGGCGTGTCGTCTGAAAATAGAGAAAGGTAAGTCACTCAACAGCATAGCGTGGAGTCTGTAATTTCTTTTGCTTTAGAAGCTTTCATCCCATGTCCGAGTGTGTGTGTGTGCACCTGGTATTTATCACCTTATGGGGACCAGTTGTTTCCTCAAAGATAGAAATACCAGTCAATTTTGAGCATGTGGGGACATTTCTTAGGTCTCCTCGAGGAAACAAGTGTTTTGAGAATCTAAAAGTGTGTTGTGTTTCCTGTAAGGGGTAGGTTTAGGTGTAGGGTCAGTGTAGGACAATACCACATAAAGTCTGTACAGTAGAAAAATCATTACACTTTTTTTACGCCTATGGAAAGTTCCCATAAGGACCGCAAGACAAGTGTGTGTGTGTGTGTGTGTAAACATGCTGGGCAATATAGCTGATTGTGATTCTAATCAATGACACTAATTACAATTTGATTCAGCACCTAGAAGGAAAGCACAATCGTTTGTAAAAATTCTACAGATTTATTACTTGTCAGATTGTAAATGAGCATCAAATGGTGTTTTAAAGCCGTTTACAGAGATCAGGCCATCTGTGTTTTAATGGCGTTGTGATTAGAGCGTGATGAAGTCTGATGGGATGTCAAGCGCAGAAATGTTTTGGCCGCGGGGCGGACGAGCTTCTGATGGCCTTTATGTTCCTTCACATGAACAGTCACATGACAATTGAGAAAATCTAATTAAGACACGGAAGAGCAGTCGTGCCGCCCGTCCGATTGAGAAAGTGATATGATGAACGCAGCTCAGGGTCTCTTCAGGGTTTTGATCTGGAAAAACGCTCTAATATTTGCTGAAACGGATAATTCACTTCAAGCTAATGTGAAGCTAATAATAATAAGATTTATGTAATATATTGAGCTGCTTTAACAGCTGTCTTTAGTAACTGTGCTAAAGAGAGCAGAGATCACTGATTTTATATTTCCTGAATTAAAACATTTCTGAAATCTGTCTGAGAGAATCTCTCAAAATATTTCAGGAACACATTGCGAACTAGACCTAGACCCATGCCAAGAAAAACTGACCTACAACCAATTTTCACTGAGAAACTTCTCAAACAATTACACAAAAAAGTCAAGAAACACTTGATTAAATGTGATCTCTTGAAGCACAAACACTAAAGTCATGTTAGGGTTGGGGTTATCAGTATGCTGGTGTTTTCTGTATCAAACATTAATCAAACATCCTCGTCTGCATCGCTGCATTGTGCCGTCTCTATAATGTGTGTGTGATTCAGTGTTTGCTGTTTGTCTTTGTGTTTCTGTCCGCATGTCCACGCTAAAGAGGACAGACAAGTGCAGACTGAACATGTCACGGCGCGTTTGAGTCACGCTGCCCAACTTAGTCACCGCTGAAAATGAATATAGACTCATGTAGAGCACCACACCTCCACACACACACACACACACACACACACACACACACAGCCTAAAATGTAACTAAATAGTTTGATAGTGAACTGACTGAACATAATAGTTCTAATATCTTTTAAAAACTGCAACTTTAAACACAATTTTTTAGATTCATTTAAATTTTTTAAATTAGTCAAACGAGATTTGATAAATTTGATTCTAAACATGGATGAGCAAACGAAGCAGCAGCTTCATGAAGACTCCTGGAGCTCAAACACAAGGACATGGGCTGGCTTCTCAGGGAACGCTGAAGTCGCAACATCTAACCCTTGAATGAAAAGTCAATTGGAATGAAACATCTGTTAAATGTAATTAATGCTAAATATTTTCAGCAAAGCTTTGGCCATAGACCAGCATTTCAGAACACACAGGAATGCAAGTTATGAGAACGTAAGAAAATTATCATTTTTTTCTATTTTGAAATTTCATGTTTAATTCAGTGTGTTACTTTACTTTTTTTGTAATTATTTGTGGAATGAACCAGTAATTTCTTCAGTGTGCAGGATCAGATGTGCTCAGGATGCTTACACTTTCAGCTCATGAAGCGGTGAAACTACACGTGAAGAAGAGAGAGTCTGAATGTTCTCATGGCCGCCGCATTATTCTGCATTTGAGAAAAAACAGGCAGGACAGACGCTCATCATTTATGGCTTTAATACAAACATCAGTGGCAACATAAATGTGCTCTGAGCGATTCACAATCCCAGAATCCCCGACCTCAACCCCGACGTGTCCCTGGTGTGCTTCTATTTTAGAAACACTGTGCTATTCTTCTGCTTTGCGCTTTTGCTGAAGCCCTTAAAGACAAATCCCGGCTGTCAAATGCTATCTCTGAAGGCCCAGAGCATTGTGTTGCTGGTAGGCTTTTGATTATTATGTTTATTTGCTCAGCTGAACAGAATATCATACGTGAGGCAGAAAAGATGGTTTAATGGGTCGCATTACATCTATTTACTCCAACTAAGGTTAAAAGTCTTCATAATTCTCGCACAACACGATGAGAGTCAATATGCAGTCACTCAAGCATCTTCCTTCAGAAACAGACTGGCTGGAAAATATCTGCACAGACTAATGCTGCTTCTTGTTCATTTTAAAGCGAAACATCCAGATATTGATAGTCAAAGTGTGTTCAGGTTTATCCAAAAGATATTAATGTGAATCTGTGAGTGTTTTATGATGATGTTTGGTATATGTGCAATATTACAACAGCTTCCACAAATCTGTACCGGTTGCGCTATCGAGCAAGATTATCACGACCAAAGAAATAGAGCTGCTTATGTGCCTCAAATGTCAAAATGTATTAGTTTAGAAATGATGTACTACGATAGAAGTGTTTTGAGCTCATAACATAGTATTGTGAAGTAAACCACAAGAAAAAAAATCTTTATTAATCAATAATAATTTGTGTGAAAGAGAAGTGTTTTACTGCCATTGCTGTTGATCTGAATTTATGATGGAAAGGATGACGGACGATCCTCAGAGCCTGTCTCTTGACCGAGGAGAGGCTGCTTCAGTGACTGCAGGTGATCTGAATCGTTCAGAAGAGTCACCAGAATCAGTATACTGCTGTTTTAGCATTGGGTCACTTTAGAATGTTAGAAACATACCTCGTCCGTTTTTCATGTTTCAGAGCTCAAGTTTCTCTTCCACTGCTTCAGGAAACGCTGGATCTGGAGACACAGATGTGAAAGGCTGAATTCTTTACTGATTTATACATCTGATCAATTGGACTTCAATTCAAAGTAGTCGATTGCTGCATTAAATACTACTAACTGAAACTAACATCATGGTTTAAGTCGACAATATTTTTTAGACAATAACAGAATTAGTAAAAAAATAACTAATGAGAGCTTGATAAAGAGTGACAAACTCTTAAAAATAAAGCTTGTTTACTGGCATATGTGGTTCGTGAAGAAACATCGGCTTCAGATGCTGTAGATGCTGATGAAATGAATACTAAAATACTCTTTGAGAACCAAAGAAGGTTCCTCTACGGCATCACAGGAAAAACACACTTCTGAAACCTGTGTTTTAAAGAGTATACTCAAAAACACATAAATGCAGGCCTACACTACATCTAATTAAAAAAGTACAAATAAAAAATATAAAGTCTTAAGCAGAGTGTCATCAAATTTAAGGAACAGAAATATATAAGCATAAACTGCCAAATCTCTATTATATATAACATTATACAATTCCATAAGTTGGAAACTAGTGCTAATACATGGTTATATATTAATACATACAGATATATTTAGAAATTTTTCTATATAATACACAGTATATGTGAAAAACATATATTGTCATTGCATTATTCCTTATTTTATACAATATCTTATTCTTTCTAACATACCGCTGTGGCCTTTGATATATTGATCATTCATCTATTAGTAAATACGTTTTGTTTGCACAAAGGCACAAAGACAAACGGACTTGCTCCCGATGTGACCCCAAAACAGCAGCAACAAGCCCTAATTACACACAAACGAGAGAAACGTTCTCAATGCACCAGATACAAACCATCAGGCTTTCTTCAGTTTGTTCCGTCCAGCAGTAATATACACATCAGTGTGAACAGATGAAGAATGCCTCGGATGAAGCCCTTGAACAAACACAGGAATGACTTGTCAGCGTGATGCTGCTCATATTTTCCTGATGACGCCGATTCTCACCAGATTCTGTGGCTAATAAACCTCCAGCACTTGAATATGACATTTGGACATGACAGATAAACACACATGTTGAGTTGGAGCGCAGTCTCGGCGTTGACCTGCTGTCCTGTTATCAGAGTCCCCCAGAGACCATCTGTCTCAGGAGGTGGACGAGCTCACAGTCTGCCGTCAAACGAGCGCTGGGATCTGCTCGAGACACAGATGGACAGGACGATTCCCTTCAGTCGTCCTCAGCGCTCGCGCTTCACAGTTCAAACCACAAGAGTCTCTTCAGCCTCCTTCAGGGCTCAAACACAGGCAATAATAGAAAAGTCATTTTTTACATTGAAATGTCTGATAGTTTTCTTTTAAATCTTTTTCTCTGTGACACAACTGTTTTCATTTATTTATTTTAAACTAAAAGCAAGAAATAAAAGCAAACTTTCCATTGAAAAGTCTCTTCTGCTCACAGAGGCTGCGTTTATTTGATCAAAAACACAGAAGAGAAAAAGTGAAATATTATTCTAAAGTAAATCAGCTGTTTTCTCTGTGAATCCTGTATGCGTTTGTTACATCCACTCAGACCCTACGCTCTCTCTCACCAGAATTCTGATCACCTCCACCTGCATCGAATCAGCCACCACATAAAACCCCTGCGCTCTTTGTCCGAACACGTTCTCGACAAGTGGACTCAACTTTGGCAAGCTCCAACGCTAAGCTTTACTTACCTGTATATCTTGTGATATCCCTTGCGTTCTCCTCGATCTCTGTTTGAAAGAAGCATAGGAATTACTCTAACGTTCCAGTGTGCTCTAACTATCATCTGCTCCGATACTCACCTCAGTATTCCTCCCGATCAATGTCACTGATTATTTACTTACCTCTTGTGCTGCAGTCCGCTTCTAAACAGTGTTAAACTGTCATTTACTTCTGTGAAGCGCAGCTGAATTACTCCAGGCTTCACTTGATACTTCAATCTCCTTTAAAATAAAGAAGAAAAAAGGACACTTGGATGAATCTGAGTTGGTTGTTCATATTTCAACAGTGAACATGTTAATCTTACTGTCTTTGATAAGTGCTTCATTAAATGATCATCTTAAGTGCTGATGAGTTTACAGTAACTGAATAAGTGCTAAAATCCCTCTCCTGGAATCAAGGCTGGTCTGAACGCTCAGTTCGGGTCTTGTCTGTGTGACTCATTAATGACTGGTCTCCGCTCCGTCACACAAACATTTAATACTGCAGGACCTTTAACTTATCCCATTAGCGGCTCACGGCAGCCGTGGTCATGAGGCCGACTTGATTACACCATCATGACGTCTGTGCTTTAAGACCACAGTTCGGTCCAAACAGACAGTCTGGACACTTCATGTGTTTGAGAAACAAAAAAAGAACAGACAGAATGCTCAGTTGACTGTTGTGTTCGCACATAAAGAAACAGTTCACCAAAAAATGAAACATGTTTATCCTCAGTCCATCTGAGATCTGGAGGAGTGTGTGTCTTCATCAGATCTGGAGAAATGTGTCTCAGCAATGGATGTGAATGGGTGCCATCAGAATGAGATCATCGGAACAATCCACAGCACTCCAGTCCATCAGTTAGCATCTGGAGAAGCTCAAACTGATCCTCCAGTGAAAAAGTGTCCTGGTCTAAATCAGGAGAGAAATCTGCACAAATCAAGCAAGACAAGACAACAAAATAAGTTAAGTGGATTTTGATGGAGAAAGAGTCATTATGTATTATGGATATTTTAATTCAAATCATCTTGAGGGATTTGTCGTCTCCGGATGTTAACTGATGGACTGGAGTGCTGTGGACTTTTTATCAGACTCTCATTCTGACGGCACCTAGTTTCTGAGCATCCATTGATGAGACACTGATGCAGAGACACATTTCTCCAGATCACAGTCGCATCCTGATCTCAGAAGGACTGAGGATTTGGATATTTTCAGCTAACCTTTATTTTTTTTGTCGAACTATTCCATTAAAAGTCCAGGTCTGTTTAATTTGAATTCTATTCCATCCTTTCTAAAAGTACATTATATATTTGCAAGACAAGGTTTTTCAGGGATACGCCTCACGTGAAGCTTCGTGGTCTCTTTCAAAGGCTGAAACGAGCACAGAAGCAGCGGATGTTGATGCAGTCATCTGAGCATGAACACCTGGAGATGAAGCGAGGAGACGTTCTGTCACAGTTGTTAAAGAGAAGAAGAGCTCGGACACCACAACACTCCTCCTTGAGTCAGCCGCCATGTTCCTCCTGAACCCATTAAAAAGATGAAGGCATCTCGTGTGGATCTGAGCCGCTGAGCGAGACGTGAGGTCAGAGTTTGGGATGAACATGTGCCCTCATCAAACACTCGCTGACCTCTTTCAGTCTGCGTAGATACACCTCAGTGATTCACATCCAGAGCCTCCATCGGCTCCACACACAGATCTCCTTTTACTCGTGTGACTCCAGACTGTTCGAGGCTCAGAGCTTGATCTACTGTATTGTCACGGTGTAATAAACCTGAAGCTGCGCAAAGGATAATCAGACTTGCTTTCTAGATTCACATCAGACCGCTCTACCTTTTTATGTAACTGACTTCAAAGAGTTATGACCAGTCTTGCGGAAACACGTTGGATGACTAACTGTTAAACGAATCGAAAAGGTTTATGTAACCGGCCACTGACATTTCTACATAAGAAAACATGAGTTCTCCTCATCGTGTTCACTGAACCGAGTTCGGTTTAAAAGACTTAATGCTTAGTATTTTCATTGATTTACATTTATCCATTAAAGAGATGTTTTTATCTAAAGTAGAGGACTTACAAAAGAAGAAATCAAACCAACAAAAGAGGAACACTAGATAAACGCTGATAACACAGAGGAAGCTGATATTGAACTGAACTGAATTCAAAGTGAACTGACTTGATCTGAATAATGACTGCAGAGCTGCGTATCACTGAACTGCACTTGTTTTATCACTTCTGCTTTTTGCAACATTAAGACGCTGCTTTGAAATCATCTGTATCGTATAAACCACTGGAGCACAGCAGCAGTCATCAGCAGCACAGGGATATCTGGAGAAATACACAACAGTACACTGAACGGGTCAATATTATACTTTTATTTTTATGACAAAAAATCATCAGGATGTTAAGTAAAGATCATGTTCCATGAAGATATTTTATATTGCGTGCTGTATTAAAGTGTCTCTCCATCGCCGGAGCATTCTGTGTTAATGTGTTCCTGCAGGGCCAGACACAAAATAACACGACATTCCTGGATTTAAAACTAAAGGTTAATGCACATAATGAGGCCTGCAGGCTAGTGCGTCTCCCGTTAGCGCTAATGTGGAGCAGCGCAGGTGCGTCTGACCTTGTGCGGGAGCTCGTTCACGTCATCTTCTGTCCAGACCTGCAGAAACCTTCGGCCAGACGTCGCCGGTGGATCTGACCAGGCTCGTTTCCGCAGCGCTGCATCAGAGTAAATGTCACGGCGCGACAGGCCCGAGGCACTTCTACATTAGCTGCGCGTTACATCACGTATGAGACGCAGGACTGATTACTCTCAGACGCACACCGAGCGTCTGAGGAGGACTGGACACAGAGAACACGCTTTATGTCCACAGTCCACTTCAGACATCAGGTCAGCTTACTCTCATGCATTAAGCTCCCAGCCAACAGAACTCTCACTAAAGTCTGTTCAAATTTAAAAAAAAACATAAATCTCAGGACATTCTTGAAGAAATGTTTATGGAACATTCTCATAACATAATTAATGTTTCATATACCAGTGATTCCCAACCACATTCCTGCAACACTGCACATTTTTCAACTCTACTAATGAGCTGATGATCTGATCCAGGTGTGTTGGATTAAAGACAAGGAATGTGTTTGGGAACCACTGTCATATACGTTTCAAAACCTTGAGAGGAAATGAATATAAGACCAATCCATCAATCACCACAGATTAGGATCACGCAGACGAGGGGAGATTTGGAAATATGAATCATGAGCAAATAGTTTGGGAATCATTGAGCAAACAAGATGAAGATAAACGCATGTTATAAGACAATGTAAGTGTTTTATGTCAGCCTGTTGCTGGGCACTCCCAAATCCAAAATATGACCATTTCATTACCCATAATATGGGCACTTTAAACATGATTATTAACATATTGGCTGTTTATTTTTAAAGTGCTTTCATTTTTATTTGCTTATTTTGTTTTCATTGTCCTGTACTGTTTATTCTTCACGTCTATGTAAATAAGTCTGATAAAGTAGTGTTTGTGCACAGCCTTTTCAGTGTCTGCTGCTCCAAAAGCGCCTCCTGCTGGCAGAGAATGAATTTGCTTTTCTCCCCCCCAAGGAATAATCTACTCTAGAGGGACTGTAATGCTGTTATTGACTGTAATATTAGTTACAAATCATTGAAATTGACATCAGAATCTATGCTTGATGGTACTAGCCCTTTCTGAGTGAAAATAGTTTCAGCACTTTTGTTTCTATTTCATTTTCTCAGAAATGTAGTGGCACGAAGCTTTTTAGTTTTTTGTTCGAGCTGTTGTTGTTTGTTTGTTTGTTTGTTTGTTACTCAGTAGTAAGTGAACTAGACACAGATTTCCATTTCTTCCTGAAATAATCAGTATGTTTTCAGAGAGGAGTGTCTTTTCTGTCAAACATAGCATGCGATCCTAATAAATATACACATTGTTACAGTATTTAAGTATTCACACAAACATAATCTGTTGTGTCTTCAGTGGTCGTTTAAAGAACTGTTGGGGAAAAACATCGGATGTGTGACATTAAATTAGATGTGTGCGTTACAGAAAAGAGGGATCTGAGCTTCCTTTCTCATTTTAATAATGAATACACCAAAGAGATTTTTATTGATTATCTGTTTTTCTTTTGTTTAGATGTTAAATGACTGAAAAAGGAAACCCATTATTTTTTTCATTCTTATATTTGTTTTACTGTTGTTGTTGTTGTTTTTGAGAAAATAAATACGAGTTATATTGGCGATATGAATTTAGTAATTATTGTAAAGAAAAGAACCAGAGGACAAGATGCACCTTTGCTCTGTGATGGTGTTTTTGCAATCTTCAGAACTTTAGCTCAGTCATTTTGTGTCCCGTTCCAACATCATTTTGAGGATTTTGAGAAAGGAGAATGTGAAAATAATTCTTTTTTTTTTCAAGACACAGGTCACGTGGTGTTCAATCAAACACGCTGGTCAGTAACGAGTTCCTCGTCTGGGAGTCTCATTAGTGCACACTTGAGGTGTTGCCGTAGCAACAGTGTGACGCACACCTGCAGATGCCCTTCCGTATGCCGTGCTGGATTCACCAGGAGAACTATTCTGGACACCAAGCTCTCGCTGAATCACGCAGAGAAACCACGTCAGTCATCGGGTGCCATGCAAACACATCTGCCTCCGCCTCGCAGCCCATCTCTCAGCCAACTTATCCACAAAAGTTCTTCAGAAAGTGCCTGAACGTCTGTTTAAAATTCTTCCCCAACTTTGTAGTTTTATAGCACTTTACTTGAATTATACAGACATAAAACAACCAAATAACACGAGGTACCCAGTTTAAAATGTAATAAGCAGTTTAACTATTCAATTGCTTAATTAAAAAAATTTAACTGATTTTATTACTTTTTGTTTGCCTAATCACTAAATAAACATGTAAAGTAGACAGAGTAAACCTCGCAGCAGAGCTGAATTAAGATTATAATCATTTAATGTTAATTCACTAATTCAGACTTTAGCACTTTTTTACTTTGAGATCTTTCTGAGGTCAAACAAATTATTTAAAATCATAACAAGAAACCATTTAATATTTATGATACTGTTTTTAAAATTAAATATTTCCAGAGCTATAACAAGAGACACTGATATCTAATAATGTTTTGATAAATAATAAAAAAAAATCTGTATGAGAGCACCCATTAGAGAGCACTCCACCCTGGACTCAGCCATTGGTTTCTGGACTCCATTTCCCATGTGTCCCTTGCCCCTCATCTCACCATGCCTTATGCTACCTTTGTAAATATGTCGTGTTCTGATTGGTTCCCTAGTTTCATGTGCCTTGTTCTCATTGGTTGTTTCTTTCTTGCAGAGGTGTGGACTCGAGTCATGAATTTAAGCTGCAGCCGCCTGTCGATCACATGTGCCATCAAAGTACCGTGAGAACAAAACGAGAGCAGTCGCACAGGTCAGGCGCTGCAGTTGCTCAAAATCTGACCAATGAGAATAAAGTGTGTCGTCATCAAGGCTTTCGCAGCCAATTTTGAGCAACTGCAGCGTCTGACCTGTGCGACTGCTCTTGTTTTGTTCTCACGGTACTTTGATGACACATTTGATCGAAAGGCGGCTGCAGCGCCGGTCAAAGTCGGACAAATGATCTTCCCAGAATGCATTGTTTTGTAAGGTGGCCGCCGATTTCTTACGGCGCCACATGAAGTCGAACGCACCTTATGTGTCTGTGCGAAAGAGAGCATGCGAGCATTCGGCACGACATCCAATCAAAGTACCGTAGATTATTTTGATTCGACAGCGTCCAACATGACACCAAGCAGTTCTACATCATTAGAGGCGGTGCTGCAGCGACCGAAAGCAAGAGCGATCATAACACGCATATGGAAGCATCAGCTGTTAAATGCATCGGATGGCTGTAATGCCACTTCAAGTCGAACACACCTGTTGTTCTCTCGCGAGGCATTTGCATTGTGCTTCGTGCTTTTGTTGGCACCAGTACAGACATTGTGTGTTTGACAGCTGATGGTTCCATATGCGCGTTATGATCGCTCTGGCTTTTGGTCTCTGCAGCACCGCCTCTAATGATGTAGAACTGCTCCATTACAGAACTGTCTAATACACTGGAAGCTTAAAGTAAAAAGTATTGCCCGGTTTCACAAACGGGGCTTAGTTTAAGCCAAGACTAGGCATTAGTTAGATTAAAGGCGCCATAGAATGCATTGAGAGAATATTTTAAATTGTTCTCTGATATGTACATAGAAGGTATGTAGCGTAGGTAAGGGGAAAAAATGCCCAGAAACGGTTTTACAGGTCCATTTACAACCCTAGAATTTGA
>JAUCMU010000097.1:25491494-25503317 GCA_032275025.1 Enteromius treurensis
TCTGTGAAGTTTATCTTCTTGCTTGTTTGCTTTTGCCATTGCTTTTTCGCTTTTTTCCCCCGAATTAAAGTCATTATAATATTTATATGGGGGAGGAGGCAAGGAGGGGGTTAGCGCTCGTGCATGTGCGCTCAATTTCACGTTAATTCAGATGTACAAAGAGAATGTGCGTGAGATTCCGCGTACGCAGTGTTTCATACATCTGAATGTTTTTGTGCGTACACACATTTCCAGATTTGTCCGTACGCAATGTTTTAGTAATACGCGAGTGTTTGTACATGAGGCCCCTGGAATCTGAGGGAAAAAACAAATCTTGATATATTTACGGTAGGAAATTCCCTAAATGTCTTTATGGAACATGATGTTTACTTAACGTCTTAAAGAAGAAGCACATCTTCTCTAAGCTGAAAATTTTAGAAGGGCAAAAAATAGGGACACAACACAAATGTTTAAGATTACGCGAATAAATAAATAAATAAATAAATGAATAAATAAGGGATTTACAAACACAATTATTTAATTTAAGTGCACAAGGTTTTTTAAACAATTTTAGGCAATTTATGTTATTTGTAATAACAATAATACTTTTAAATAACAATATAACTTTTTCACAATAGTCATTGAAGCTTTTGTCACAGTGTATGGTTTTATCACAATATATCCAAACCGGTTAAATAACTTTATTAATTAAAACAAAATATATAAATAACAATAATAATCACAATACAGATTTCAACACTAGTGAATTATTATTTTTTTAAACAAAATTAGATTTAAGACAAATTGTGCATGAAAGGGTCTTTTTATTATTGTTCAGACAGAACGCTGCACATTTCTTTGTAAAATTAAATGTCACACAACAAAACGAAATGTAAGTTTTCAAACAAACCCTAAAATTAATTTAGAAACAATACATATAAAAGAAGCATGAGCTACAAACCAAGCAGATTTGAAACGACTGTAAATAATAAAACTGAGTGAATTAAACACGCAGTGCAACTAAATAAAAGTACTGACAAAACTCTGACTGGATGATTATGATTGATGGCTAAATGAACGTTACTGACGCACTACAGCAGAAGAGAGAAGACCCTGTTTCAGCTGCTGAGGACGCTGGTGCTCGAGTGATGTGAATCTAACTTCAGCTGCGTGTTTACGCTCCTGACGGACAGCAGGAGGAGGCTGGTGATTGGACGGGGCCGGAGGGGGCGGGGCAGCGGCTCAGATTCTAACCTGAGCGGCGTGAAGCTGAACCTGAAGGATATTATTACACGCGTCCTCCAGCTCATGACACAAATATAGAGGGAGCCTAAATAAACAGCAGAGACTGATAAATCACACACATCTGACAAACCTGCTCGGACTGCAGCTGCTCTCTGACCACTCGCACATGCTCCTGATTGTCCGGATGAATCCTCTGCTGCTCATTCCTGAGACCAGAGGCACTGTGTTAGAATGATAACAGATCATGTCCGACACTATATGTAGGTGAGGATAGCAAAATAAAGTGAACTGGGACATATGACACCCAAAACTCTTCATACAGTGGACTACCAGTGAAGTTTGGAAGCAAACACTAGTCAGTGACACACGTTTCGCTGAAGAGTCTTTCTGTGATGCGATGTTCCTCCAGCACAGACTGAACACAGTCAAGAGTCTTTTAGTAACTGGTTGAGCTAAATTGTTATGATCTAATTGTGTTTAGAAATGCAACCGCTATTCAACACGATTCATTACAGACATTTCTACCTTATCTGATATTATCAAGATGAATTTGTTCCAGTGTTGCCAGGTCTGCGGGTTGAAGCAACCTGAATAATGTGATATGTATCCCCTGAAATGCTAATTTTACAAGATGAACCCCACCAAAAATATGTGTATTTTACTTTCCTGAATGTGAGATCCCCTCGAAACACGACTGAGCAAGACTTGAGTAGGAATTGGGTGGGTTTTGTTGTGAAAACCTGGCAACCCTGATTTGTTCTGAATTCTTGTCATATTTTATTACCATTTGAAGGTGTCTGAATAAGTGTTGGTGAATGGAGCGTGGGGTCTGGGCAGGGGTCAAGGTCAAAGGTCAGGGCTCACCTGCAGAGCAGCGTTGCCAGGCCCACCAGAAAAGTGACGCTGAGCACCAGCACTAGCAGGACGGGGTCACTCACTCCTTCAATCAGAGAGTCCTCATCTGGAGCCATCGAGCCGTCCAAACATACGCTTGCTTCCATCACACCTGCACATATCCTCCAGACAGAGACTCACACACACCTGCCCACACACACACACCAGAGAGACACTACAGTCAGTGAAAACACATCTCTCTCTCTCACACACCAGAGAGACACTACAGTCAGTGAAAACACATCTCTCTCTCTCACACACACACACACACACACACACACCAGATAATGATGCTGAAATGACAGATACTGACATAGGAAAGATTTTAATAATATTGGAATGCTACTGCTTTTGACTTACAGTTTCATACTTCTGAATATTAGCCTACATTTCTAATGATCTAGAGAGTCACAGAAAGACATGTCTGATAATCACAGAACATAATATTCAATGTGTAATAAGTTGATGATGATAACATCACATATCTGATCATCTGTGATAATAATAACCTCATATTCACACCTCGTCTGTCACACGGGCGGACAATATAAGGCTGGTTATATAAGAATAAATATATAATATGAATATAAACACACAACAGTGATTCACAGGAAACAGCTGCACACACACACACACACACACACACACGCACGATAGCAATGGCTTCTTAAAACACTTACATGAGATAAACACTGTTTCAGTCAAAGACACAGTGTTAGTGTGTGTTTACGTTTCGTTATGGAGTCCGCGTCAGTTCCGCGTTCTTCTTCTTCTTCGTGTCTTCAGGGGGTTAAATCGCGAATTACTCGTTCAATACCGCCCCCTGTTGCTCCGGAGCTCGGAAAAAACAACATGTTTCATTCTAAGAACGATAGAAGATCTCTATCGGCCTATCGACATTTCCAGCGTATTCATCATATCTTATAAAACACTGTTCCCTTTAATAAAAACGCGTCCAGTTCCGGACTACTCGACTCTCTTAAGTACGCCTGTCTCCTGCAGATCGGGGCGGGGCTACACGTGTCGCTCCGCCCCTGGTCTGCTATGATTGGCTCGGTCTGTCGTAGGAATATATGATAGAAAATGCTCGGTAAAACAGTAGTGAATGGATTTATGACTATGAGCGAATCACATCAGCTGTTAAAGCTATGCACTGTTTTCAGACAAATCCAGTTGTGTATGGTTAACTTGACAAACTTGTGTTTGTTTTATTGAATCATGATGAGATTTTAGCTGCTGCAAGTTTAATCTTCTGGATGAGTCGAATTCAGAGAAGAATCGTTCAGTGGAAGTCGATCAGTGAAGCAGCTGACTAAGAAAGAGTCGGCTCAATAGATTCGGACACAAAACGGGTATCAGAGAAGATATCAATTTAATATATTTATATCTATCTTTAATTATCTAATTAAATGAGTTCATTTGACCGCGGGATTATTACACAATTATTACAGGATTATTACAGAATATCCGGTAGGCTATAAATAAAATGTTCTCGATTTCTTTACTTTAAAATAAAGAGGAGCATCACGTTTTCTTGAAACAAAGGTGAGGGTACGTCTATGCTTTGCAATGTCGTGAAGAAAAAGTCTCATAAAAATAAAATGTCGCACAGCAGACACAGAAACCATCTGCGGTGTAATTATATGCAATGCTATGCTATATAAATAAAACAATACTGATGCATCCTTTTCATTTCGTGTCTCATACTGATGATATGAAACGATCAAATCTTGAGAAATAATAATGATCAAAACACAGAGAATAATCAACCTAATTCATTTTTTTAAATGTAGTGTTTTGTTTGTGTGTCATACTAAATACTAGCTTCGTTTAGCAAAATAATCATTTCAGGCACATGGCGAGTTACAGAATAATGTTTTTCTGTGCATTATTATAAAAGCTGAGTGAAACTGCACAGAGTTTTGAGCTTTTAAAAACAGCGATCCGTCCGTGTGCCTGTGACAGACGATCGAACCAATCAGAGAAGGAATGGGGCGGGGCGACACATGCAGCCCCGCCCCGATCTGCAGACAGGTCCTTCTCGACTCTTTTGCCGTCGCCTTGTTGTTAGCGGTGCATTTCGCTGCCTGTCTCATTTCTTCTTAATATTTTATTATTATTTTATTTTACTATACTAATTTTAGTAAAGTCCCCCGTTTTGAGGTCATCTTTGAGCAAAGCGGTTTTCTGTTGTGAGATTTTCCGTCAGGCATTAGCTGCCCCGATCCTGCAGGGTGGCAGCTGAAGGACCCCTGAGGGAAAAATCCTCTGAGCGGCGCCGCTAATGTGTCTGTCACCGCTGCTTTATTCGTCAAAATCAGCTTGTCGCCGCTCTAATTCGACAGGATTTCGCTCGTCACCGGACTCTGATCGCACCGTGAGTGGCAGAAGCTCCGTTTTACTCGTTTATTTATTCGTTTATCTGGTTTATCAGCGGTGTTTCGGTCCGAGTCGATCATGAGCGCTCTGGAGACTCTGGATCGAGTGGAGCTCTGTGAGAGTCTCCTGACCTGGGTGAGTAATGTCTTCGTGATATAAATGTGTAGAAATGCAATTTAAAGAGTCTTTCTGTTGTTTACATCTCCCTCACGAACAGCTCATTAGCGTGTTTTATATCTGCGCTTCAGTGATCTTGGAACTGCTTTGTAAACACGGTGGAATACTGGTATAATCTTCCAGTACCACGGTTAATGTCAGAGTAACACGGTATTGCTATCTGATGTCATCACTGTAACGTTACTGTGATCCTGTCACAGAGTTTCATTGGAAGTAATATCACTTTATTGATCAGTCACACAAACACCGTCTCTTCATGAAGAGTATTAGTCTGACTATCTAGCAGTCAGTCAGGACTAGTCTTACTTTTCTGATTCCTATTAGACCAAACTAAGCACGTCATTATGTTTTTTTCTTCTTTAAGACCGGTCTTGGCTTTTTAAAAATCACTTAATTTAAATCTGAAGAGTCAACCGATTACCGTTTGAATAACTAGCTGGTCTGACTAGTTTGTTTTTAACATGGTGCCTGTGTTTGTGCAGCTGGTTTCTAAACCAAGCATGGCTTGTAAAACTAGTAGTGGTTTGAGTAAGTGGTTAATTGTGGGTGAATCTGACTCTTAACTCATCAGGATCTAGGTAACAAGGTTGACTCGGGTTCTGTGCGTGATTAGAAATGACTTGACATCAGTTCATGAGATGACTGAGAGTCTGTCTGAGCTCCTGTTGATCGATCAGTGTCCGATGGAGCATCTGATTGTGTTTGTGATGTTGTAATTAATGCTGATGATGAGTCAGCGCTGTCTCTCTCTTCATTAGTTCAGACCGGCTCCTGGCCGGACCGGTTTTAGGGTGTTTTAGGGCTGATAATCAAGACCCATAATGAGTCAGTGTTATATGAAGGTGTCAGTCTTCTGCTAGGTGTCCTGATCAGTATTAACGACTCTTAATCGGATTGTTTATATCTGACACATGTAGACATGAGCATGGATGGAGCAGATCAATCCCAGCATCCTCTGAGGCCGGTGTCTGACACGTGCCGCTGACAGAGCTTATGATCGAAAGAGAAGCTTCCCTCTGAAAGAGCTGAAAGTTTCTAAAGTCGTGATGGAAGAACAAAGAGAAGATGGCAAGCGCTAGAGACGGCGCATGTGTATTATAATATGATGTTATCTCATGTGCCAGTTCATTATAAAAAGCATTGAGTTCATGTTTTCAGTACGGTAATAGTGTCTTAATGTTTTCCATTTTGAGCTCAGACTGACTGCAGGATATTTCTGCACGTATGTGAAATTCTGCTCTAGTGTTTGTTGTGCTACATGAACCTCAGAAAACAGACCATAATGAGTGGAGCACTGTGTGTGTGTTGTTAATTGATCAGGGCTTCTCTCATGTCTGAATGTGATCACGAGGAGAGTTTTTTTTTTGATCACCTGTGAGGTTAAAATGGAGATCAGTTGAGCTTTAACTCGGTGTGATCAAGTATCGTTTGTCTGAGATAAATGGAGCAGGCGTCATCAAGTTGGGATCTGGAAGGCTCTGAAATGGAGAACCATCAGTACAGTTTCTGATGCTCAGTTCACTGCTGCGGTGTCTGAGGTCAAACACTGCAGACGGGAAAGAAGGAAGCAGTGCTGTGAATCCAGTCCAGTTCAACCTTGTGTTGAATACATAAGTGTGTTTTCATAAGCTTTCTTACCAATGCAATAACTGTCTGATGTGATGCAGGCAAAGTTATAATGTCAGCAAGAAAGAAAAAAAAACTACACCTACATATTTTTTCTATTTTCACTATGATCCTGGAGAAGCAGTCATCGGCAGCACAGCTGTATTTGTAGAAATATAGACAACAATGCATCGTAAGAGTCAGAATGATACATTTCAGATCATGTTACGTGAAGATATTTAGTATATTTCCTACAAGACATCAGTGGAGAGATGATTTATTCAGATATATAAATCTCAATGTCAATGGTTTTGTGTTTCAGGGTCAGAGGTGTGCTTTTAACATACTATCTCTGTATTTAAACACACCTAGAACGTTAAATGAATCATTTAGTTCATATGTCCCCAAATAGCACAGTTGAGTATACTTTAGTTGATCTTAAGAAGTACTGAAGAATGATTTTTAGTAGATTGAGTTCTAAAGGAGTGAATTCAGTACATTACATAAATGTGGTGAGTTTCACCTGAAGAGGTCAGTGCATGGCAGACTAGAAGCCGGAGTGAGTCTCTGAAGGGTTGTGTTTCTGCTCCAGATGTGAGGCGTCTCACACACACACACACACACTCGCTGACGTCTCACATTCCTCTCAGAGCTGCTGTCAGACGACTCGGATCACAGAGACACGTCATGGTGAGCCCGGCTGTCTGTTTACACCAGCTCTGTTTCCTGTGGGCGGGACTTCCTGTCCTGATCCTGAGCTCAGTGTGATGAAATCTGCGCAGCACAATAGCAGGGTTGTGTTGATTGTGTGTTGATTGCTGAATCTCCAGGAGCTGAGAGCTGTTAATGCAGATTACAGTGTGATTGCATAAGCAGAAGTGAATGGAGCCTGTGTGTGTGTGTGTGTGTGTGTGTGTGTGTGTGTGTGTGTGTGAGAGAGAGAGATGCACACACTCGACTTTCCTAACTCCACTTGTGATGTCTAAAATGAGAGTGTTTGTTGATGTAATAACAGCCGTTGATCTCATGTAGTGTGTGTGTGTGTGTGTGTGTGTGTGTGTGTGTTCAGATCCAGACGTTCGGTGTGGAGGCTCCGTGCTCGGCGGTGGATGATCTGACCAGTGGACTGGCCATGGCACAAGTCCTGCAGAAGATGTACGTGAAGCACACAGCAGAGTCTTTCTCAGCTTCTGTTTCTCAGACAGACGGATGAGGATCAGATCAGACACAGATGTCACTGGGTTATTCAGTTAATGAATGTAGCTGACACACAACTGCAGAAGAGAGACAGAACTGATTTAAATCATTGTTCAGCTGCTGTCCTAACCCTTATACACACACTGGGTGATGAGTTTGACTATAAATAAGGTTCATTTGATGCCAAGATTTCTGAAAGAATAACCCGTACAAGTAAAACACAGATTGTTTCAAAGCAGCTCATTAACAGGAGAACAGCAGTGTTAATGTTGTGAAATCCATCAATGGTGAAACAAACTCTAAAGCAGCTCTACTGAAGACAATAGTGTTATTATTCACTGCTCACTTCTAGTCTTGTTCTCATCTGATGTCAGAATATTAATTGTGTTTTAAAACACTGCACTTTTTACTGTTTGTTATAATCACACATCAATCTTTATCAGCTTCAGGAGATGTGAATGGTTTTGTTGTTTGATGATCACCGAGTAGGAATTGAAAATGTTTAAAATCCCTTTAAAGTTTACTTCATGTGAAGGATGAGAGTCACGATAGAGACAGATGATTCGTTCGTCTATTTTCTTGTGCTGTGGATAAACGTGAACGAGTTGATTCTCTGTCTCTCTCAGTGATGCCATGTATTTCACTGATGCTTGGATCAGTCGTATCAAACCTGATGTTGGAGACAACTGGAGGCTGAAGGTATATCTGTTCTCTCAGTCGCGCTCTCATGATCCGGTCACACGTCTTACAGGGTCTCTCAGATTTCTGTCTTTCCTGTTTTTTTTTAAGATCAGCAATTTAAAGAAAATCTTGAAAGGTATCCTGGATTACAACCACGAGGTGAGACGCATCAGTCTGTGTGATGATGAAATCAACCGGTCCCATGATTCCCTCTCTCAAACTGACCCTTGACCTCTGTCTCTGCAGGTGCTGGGGCAGCAGATCAATGACTTCACTCTTCCAGACGTCAGTCTCATCGGAGAGCATTCAGACGCAGCGGAGCTGGGCCGGATGCTGCAGCTCATCCTGGGCTGTGCTGTCAACTGTGAACAGAAGCAGGGTGTGTGTGTGTTTATAGATGAAGTGAGACAGATTTAGGCAGCTAAAGATGGTCTCTGGGTCTCAATATATCATATGTTTGATTCAGAATTGAAAGCGAGTCACATTCAGCTGCTCATAATGATAATGTAACACGTGAGCGCTGAGCTAGGAGTGCTCAGTGGGCTTTTAGGGTCCGTTGTTTGATATATTATGCCACTTCATCAATGTCACGGTGTGATCTTGTTTGCAGAATATATCCAGACCATCATGATGATGGAGGAGTCTGTGCAGCACGTGGTCATGACGGCCATCCAAGAGGTCAGTGTGTCTCGTGTGTGTGTGTGTGTGTGTGTTTAGCAGGCTCCGAGTGCTGTGGACTGGTGTTGATGTGTGTGTTGTTCCCTCAGCTGATGAGTAAAGAGACGCCCGTGTCCTCTGGAAGTGAGTCGTACGTCGATCTGGACCGACAGGTAGTTTCTGTTTCACAGGATTCTGGAGCGCAGTAATAAAGCAGGGCTGGTCTGTGACGCATGTGTGTGTGTTCCTCTTGCTCAGCTGAAGAAGACGGTGGAGGATCTGAACGACGCTTTGGCCACTAAAGAGGAGATCGCTCAGAGATGTCACGAGCTGGACATGCAGGTACAGACCGTATGACTGCAAGATCCTGACTAATGTCTAATCTCACCTGTTTGACCGTTTCAGTCAGGTTTCAGTCAGCTATTACAGGTTCCTCAGTGTGTTATCTCATGGTATCTACACATAGTAGATAGTAGTTCTTGCAGAAACCTCCTAACTTGACAAAAAAATCCTAAAAACGATCAAACCCACAACTAGTGAGAAGATACGTTGTCATCAAGTTGACTTCTGTAACACAATGTTGTGAAGAACCCTGATCTCTTGAACCTCAGTAATCAGGATCCGTTCACATCAGAAAGTGTTGATTAGCAGAGGTTTGGTCACCGAACGCAGGGATTAACTGATGTGTGTTGGTCTGGTGAATGCTCTCTGCTTGTGGAGTGTTTCAGTGTGCCGTTTGTGATTTGGTAACCTCTCCTCCTCTGCCTTGCTTTTGAAGGCGTACCTCGTCCAAGAGGAGCGAGATAGACTGAGGTTAGAATGTATTGATCTAGAAGAGAGGGTAAATGTCTTTCTTTTCTTCTGCTCTCACCCTTAGCTGTTTTTGCATCCAGAATTTGCTGTCTGCTTGATAACATCCCTAATTAGTGTGCAGGGCCTTTAACTGTGTGTGTGTGTGTGTGTGTGTGTGTGTGCGCACCAGGATTATTATTGTGATTGAAAACACAAAACGAGTGATAGCAGATAGAGTAGGAAGGAAACTGCATTGAACTTGTGAAGACTTTAGTTCATTTTCAATTAGTGCAGGCCCACTTAAACAGGAAGAGGTCGTCTGACATATTTATTTATTTTGAAGTGTTATAGTTAATAAAGGCCGGCGTGCTTCAATGGTTTAGTTTCCATGACACACAATAAAGCACACGGTTTCCTGATGAAGAGTTGTTGCTGCTCTGAAGATAAACTGATGAAAGGCTGAAGAATAGGGATTAAATAACTAATAACTTCATTAAAGTAAAATAAGTTATAACTGAAATAAAAATATAGATTGCATGTGGAAAATTATAATAACCCTGGTGTGTCTTATTGTGTATGAGTGTGTTATTATTATAGTGTGTGTGTGTGTGTGTGTGTGCCTCACCCTGTAAACTAACCCTCACTCCTCCCGTGTGACCTGGCCTTATGGTTCCCATGGCAACAGTAGACTCCACCATGGGCCAGTCAGCTGACCAGTGCTTGATATCTGTACTCACTGCAGCAGCTCTACCCAGAGTTCCGTGCGTCAGAGCGTGTCCGTCTGAACACGACCAGAGCTTGGCTTGAGTGTAGAGTCAGAGCGCTGCATGATGCTCCTCTGAAATATGAGTGATACTAAGAGTTTAATACATTCATCTGTACGTCTGCTTTCAACATTTACATCCATTTAGAGAATAAGGCTTAATTAATTTAACTTAGTTTAACAAAAGCACTCTATAAATAAGTGATTGATTACTAGCAAGTGAATATTGAGGTATTTAAAAACGCAATACGCTGTCAATGTTCTCATCCTCAGTCCATCTGAGATCAGGAGGTTGTGTGTCTTCATCAGATCTGGAGAAATGTGTCTCCGTAATGGAAGTGAATGGGTGCCGTCAGAATGAGAGTCTGATAAAAACATCAGAATAATCCACAGCACTCCGGTCCTTCAGTTACCATCAGATCAAACTAATCCAGCATTAAGAGGTTTTTAACTCAAATATGAGTCGATAATAACTCTTCCTCCAGTGACGAAGTGTTCTGATCTGAATCAGGAGAGAAATCTGCTCCGATCAAGCAGCATTTACGAGACAAAATAACTCTAAATAAATATATGTCTGGAGGTGGATGTTTCACTGGAGGAAGAGTCATTATAGATTATGTGGTATTTTAATTTAAAACATCTTCTCCAGATGGTAACTGATGGACTGGAGTGCTGTGGATTATTCTGATGTTCTCATTTTGACGGCACCCATTAACTTCCATTACTGAGACACTGACACAGAGACACAATCCCATCCTAACCACTGATGACCTGAGAGTGAATTCTTTGGGTGAACTTTTCCTTTAAATTTATTTACAGTATTGACTTAAAGCTGGTTTTCAGTAATAAACTCTGATTGAGAAAAGCCTCTAGAAACCACACATCCACCATCATCAGTACTGACACACACACACACACACTCTCACACTCACAGACACACACACACGCACACACACACACACACACTCTCACACTCACAGACACACACACACACACACACGCACGCACAAACAAACACACACTCACACACTCTTACACTCACACAAACATAAACACACTCTCACACACACACACACACACACACACTCTCTCTCTCTCTCACACACTCTCACACACAAACACTCTCACACTCACACACACACACACACTCTCACACTCACACACTCTTACACTCACACAAACATAAACACACTTTCACACTCTCTCACACACACACACACACACACTCTCTCTCTCTCTCACACACACTCTCACACACACACACACACACTCTCACACTCTCTCTCTCACACACACACACACACTCTCACACTCACACACACACACACTCACACACACACACTCTCACACTCACTCTCACACACACACACACACACACACACACACACACACTCACACACACACTCACACACACTCTGACACACTCACACACACACACACACACACACACACGC
>JAUCMU010000097.1:25509373-25520557 GCA_032275025.1 Enteromius treurensis
ACACACACTCAGTCCCGTTGCTGTAGATGCTCTCACATACTTCTGTTGTTGTAGACGCTCACACACACACTCAGTCCTGTTGCTGTAGATGCTCACACACACTCAGTCCCGTTGCTGTAGATGCTCACACACACACACTCAGTCCCGTTGCTGTAGAGGCTCACATACACTCCCGTTGTTGTAGACGCTCACACACACACTCAGTCCCGTTGCTGTAGATGCTCTCACATACTTCTGTTGTTGTAGACGCTCACACACACACTCAGTCCCGTTGCTGTAGAGGCTCACATACACTCCCGTTGTTGTAGACGCTCACACGCACACTCAGTCCTGTTGCTGTAGACGTTCACACACACTCCTGTTATTGTCAGAGTTTCAAAGCAGCTTCATAAATAAACTAATGTTAATGTTCAGTTATAAGGTCAGAGAATATTAATTCTGAATGTCTTTTAAATGAAGCATGTGAATGTTAAAGACTAGCTGCTGAATTAGATGTTAACTCAAGTCTGATGAATCTTTTACACATAATTAACACTTTAGCCTAATTAGACATCATTAAACAACATTTGTGTGAAGCTGACAAACACGCACACACAAACACACCAGTTCTGTTAATCATGACTGGACAAAAGAGCTTCTAAATAAATCAGATGTAGGTTTAGATTAGTCAAGATTTGAATGTACTTCATTAGCAGAGTGTATAATTGACTCGATAAACCGAAGCGTTTACATCTAAGCTGCCTGCAGAGAAAACCGTACGGAACACACGTGATGTGAAAAAACATGTAAGGATGAAACTGATGGTGTGTGTGTGTGTGTGTGTGTGTAGCGCTTGCGGACGGAGCGAGACTCTCTGAACGAGACGATTGAGGAGCTGAGGTGTGTTAAAGCTCAAGAGTCTCAGCTGACATCAGGTGACTGCTTTAAACTCCGTACAGAGACTCATTTATATACAGGATTAGTTTGTTTACAATGTATATATTGGTTTGATAATGTACTGATCAATAGGTTTGGTGCCGCTGGGCAGTAACGAGCCATCTGATTCGCTGGCCGCCGAGATTGTCACACCAGAGATTCGGTAGGAGAAATACACACACACACACACACACACACACTCTCACACTCAGATCTCTGGTTCCGAGCTATAATGATTCTTGACTGCAGAGGTTCTCATGGTCTAGTGAGCTCCTGTTCTCGTTCTGACTAGTGTTGTCTTGTCCTGTTGTCTTCTTAGAGAGCGTCTGATTCGCCTGCAGCATGAGAACAAGATGCTGAAGCTGGCTCAGGAGGGATCAGATAATGAACAGATTGCTCTGCTGCAGAGTTTACTGGAGGACGCCAACAGCAGGAAGAATGAGCTGGAGACGGAGAACAGGTCTCACACACACAGAGAGACACACACAAACTCAAACACTACTTTTGTGATTATTTAGTAGCAAATTGAAGAAAAGTTTTTGACACTGAGTGTGTATGTGTGTGTGTCAGGCTGGTGAATCAGAGGCTGCTGGCGGGTCAGTCTCAGGTGGAGGAGCTGCAGAAGTCTCTTCAGGAACATGGATCTAAAGCAGATGATGTGAGTCCAGCGTTTCTTCACACCGAGATCATGCTGTTGGTCTGACTGAGATCGAGAACATCACCGCGGTTCACACACACACCATCTGACCAGGGCTAGACTGTTTTCACTCTGCCAACCAAACAGTGAACAGAGCAGCAGATAGTCTACACCCGAGCTGCTCATCTCAGGCCGGGGGGAAATGGCTTACTTCAGCTTGTTTAAACAAAACACACCTGCGTCTCTGAATGATTTTAGGAATAATGCAAACGGTCATTAAAAAAAGTAATTGAAATGATTTAGTCAGTTCAACATAAATACATGGATAAAAATTCATTCAAAGGCCGTAATCTCTTATTAATAAAAGACTTTAGATCAAGAATAGTTTCCATGCAGTCCAAATAGAGACGAGGTGTGACTCGATGAACATCTGATCATCTAATGACGGAAGGTCATGAGCCATCAAATACAGATGGTGTCCAGAAAGGTCCAGCAGTGTCCTCACAAGCAGAAGAGACATTTGTGTGTTCAGGATTCACCTGATCTGAGACACACACGAGCTGGCGTTGTTAGCACTGTGTTCCTTCTCTCTGCATGTCTTCCTCCTCCAGCGTGATGATGGACAGTGTTTATCATCTCCCTTCACACAGCACATTTAAAGGGGATATGACATTTAACTTTATTTGAACTTGATCTTTGAGGTTTGCTTATAATGCAAATACAATCTTGCACCAAAAAAACAACTAATACATGGAGAAACGATGATCTGTTTTAAGAGGCATGCTTTGTTTTTAATGAGGAGAAGGATTGAAGCTGTGAAGCTTGCAGGATGTGTTACCAGAAGATCATGTCCTGACCCCTTCAGATCTGACTAACCCTGACGCCGTGTCGTTACTAACCTGTTTCTGTGATATGATGTAGTATGATCCAGGCTGATTGTGTGCGGAGGGCGATGCCTTCATCATCATCATCATCAGAAGTGTGTGTCCATTACTTTATTCTGACCGTGGTCCGTGTGTGTGTCGTTGGTAACAGGCTCTTCTCTCTTCTGTCTGTGCTTCAAATCTCTCTGATTCTGCTGTAAGTACAGTCAGGCATCATGCAGCTCTGGGACTGTTCTGTGCTGATGGCATGCACCGCACACACACACACACACACACACACACACACACTCCTGCAGCTGATGATCAGGATCTGTGTGCTGATTACTGGACTGTCTCTGCTGGGTTGATGCTGCTGTGATGCACAGAGACAGAGCTTCTGGGTTGATCTGATCTGTTTCAGCCTCTCCATCTCTCTGGAGTTTGATTCTCAGTCACTGAGTCTCTCTTTGAATGGCCTGCTATGTTTTTTCGTTTTATGTATGTTGTTTATTAGCATCAATTTTGACTCTATTTACAGTAAATGATGGGTGAGAGTTTGGAGAATACTCACAGATGAAATTTTCAAAAATATCAATATAACCGGTATAAATATTAGTTATATTGGTCATGTTGTCATCTAAGAGGTGTTTTAAAATAGTTAACTCCACAGTTAACTAGTCATCAGACGGGTCTGTTAAAGTTGAGCTGGTTTAGGTTCATGTTCACCAGACATTTATTTCTGAACATGGTCTTCATAATAACTGGAAACATCTGCATAAATTCAGTAGTGGACCTCACTTATTGCAGTTAACACACTAAAACTAAAACTAAAATACGGAATAATAATGCTTAAAAATAAACTTTAACAAAAATATTTGTATATACATGAAACAAAAACTAACTACAATTTTAAGATTTCAACTGATTGAAAATAGTATTAAGCCTGTTAGTATCTCAGTTGCACTGATCAAACTGGTCCGCTGTTAGTAGAGCGTCCAGACTGAGATCTGTATTCTTCCAGTGATGATGTGAATCTTTAGTCCGTGTTTGCTCTGCTGTTGATTGTTGATTTGTGATGAGCTCTTGGGCGTCCTCTGCTGGACACTGACACAAACACATCATGAGTAGTGGCCCTCTTCAGAAGTGCACACTGTGTAGGGCGGTGTGAGGATGTGTTCAGCTGCTGTCCAGCAGGAGGCGCTGCAGTGCTTCACATGAGCATACATGCACCAAGACGTGTGTGTGTGTGTGTGTGTGTGTGTTGGACCAACTCTAACTTCTCTGCTTCTCCTGCTCTAGACGGTCCTGATGAAGAGGAAGTGTCAGGAACATCTGTGAGTATCAGCAAAAATGACATGAGAACATGTGACCCTGGACCACGAAACCAGTCATAAGAGTTTATTAAAAATGTTTTCCGTTGAAAATCTGGAATCTAAAAAATCTTTTGATACAGTTTTGATGTATTTACGGTAGGACAATATCTTCATGGAACATGATCTTTATTGATTGTCCTAATGATGTTTGGCATAACAGAGAAATACAGTGTATAGTTGTCTTCTGCTGCTGTGCTCCGGAGACTCATGACTGTTCTGGTTTTCAGGGACAAATTAAGAGATGCCACTAACGAGCTTCAGAAGAAGAGCTCAGCGCTTGAAGAGCTGGAGAACAAACAAACCTCCAGTGGTGAGACTCACTGAGCACCATACAGAGAAACGTGTGTGTGTGTGCAGTCTTTGGTTAAACGAGAGCGTGTTGATTGGTTTCAGTTCAGAGAATTGACGAGCTGGAGGACGCACTGAAGAAGAAGGATGAAGATATGAAACAGATGGAGGACAGATACAAGAAATACCTGGAGAAAGCCAAGAGTGTACGTCTGAAACAATACTTTCTGTGTCTGTGTGTGTGTTATATTGGTATTTCTCTTGATTGTGAATGTGTGTGTGTGTGTGTGTGTGTGTGTGTGTGTGTGCAGGTCATTCGTACGCTGGACCCCAAACAGAATCAAGGTTCTGCTCCAGAGGTTCAGGCTCTGAAGAACCAGCTGCAGGAGCGAGAGCGGATGATCCACTCACTCGAGGTCACACATACACACACACACACACACAGTCTTCACATAGACACACACTCAGTCGTGACTGTTCTGTGTTTCTGTGTGCAGAAGGAGTACGACAAGACAAAGTCTCAGAGAGACCATGAGGAGAAACTCATCGTATCTGCCTGGTACAACATGGTGTGTATCACTGTCTCCTGCACACCAGATACGGCCTTAACTTGAAATGATGTTGGTGTCCTTCAGAAATCTGTGCAGCGGGTGAATCCGTGTACTACACCACGAGGGCTGTGTGATAATGACAGTATTTTCTGGATAATGAGATTTAGTGTTGTGTGTTTCTGTGCTGATATCTCCAGGACTACCTTGGGTAGCTGACCGCTGACGTCTCTGATATATTCTGTGGTGATGTGCTAGTTTCAGTGGTGACAGAAGTTTAAATGGATTTTTACCTTTTTAAAGCCATTTTTATAAACTTGTGTATCTTCCTTTGAGTCAGATTCTTACATATAATCAGTGAATTAGAATAATACGACATTTGTGTTGTTCCCAAGCAGATGAAATCTGTGTCATCGTAATTGACACGACACACACAAGCTGAAGAGGTGTTAGATGTGCTGTTTACTGACATTTAAAATAAAAAACAAACCCTCTTTAAATGTGAAATTCAAAGCACCAGCAGGTGGCAGTAAATCACTGGGTTAAACGGAAACCCTTTAAACACAAACAGGAAGGAGTCATGTGCTGTGTGAAATTATTTTGTTGTTGAAACAATCAAAAAGGTTTTTGTTAATATCGTTTATATATATTTCTCTTCATTGTCTTCTTCCATATGTGATCATTCTTAATGGATTTTAACAGACTGAATCATGCAGGGAAAGAATGTGCCGTAGTCTAACCTAGAGGTGTGCTTTGTTTGGTTTTTGCGATATACTGATTAATGTCAAATTGCAAATTATGATATTATCGCAGCCGATATGTCACACCCTAGTAGAGGTAATGGAGACTTTTGAGGAAATGAAGGGTTAAATCATGATCTGTTTGTGTGTGTGTTCAGGGGATGGCGCTGCAGAAGAAGGCGGCTGAGGACCGCCTGGCAAGCACAGGTTCGGGTCAGTCTTTCTTGGCGCGTCAGAGACAGGCCACCAATACCCGCCGGACGGGCCACGTGCAGCCCACTGCAGCCAGGTAGAGCGTCGCCATGGCAACCCTCACCACAGCCAATCAGGACGCCCGACATCACCCACTCCCCGATCCTCGCTGTCTTAATAAGCTCCTCCTCTCCACTGATCTGACTAATCGGGGTATTCGGACACGCCCACTCTAACCTATCTGCATTAACGAACGAACACACTCCAGTCGGACGCTTTTAAAGGAGGCTTTGCAGTATTTTAAGGGTTGTTACTGACACGCAGTGTTTGATTTGCTCTTAGACCGGTCTAAGCTGCTGTTCCTTCTTCATTCTTACGTCTTCTTTAATATCTATGCATTGAAAGAGACATGTTTATTTAAATGCGTCGTTTCTTCCAGCGATCGGGTGCTTCTGATTTTGTTGATTCCTTCTCAATGCCTTAAAAACAGACTCACCGCTGCTGTCAATCACTACTGACTCCTGTCAATCTCTCTCTTTCACAGTGATGTTAAAGCATGAGCGACAGGGGGCGGGGCTGCATGACATCAGGGGGCGGGGCTGCATGACAGTGCGATTTGAGCTCATGCTGCTGAGTTTAACCCATCGCTGCACACTAACTAACCCAGATCGCTAACCGCTGTCCTCCCGATCAGAAGTGGGCGGGGCCGGCGCCTGTCAATCATGCTGTCGGCGAGAGCTCGGCCACCGGACCGTTACGCTTTGAAGACGATTGCGCTCTGACACTTTTTCATTTTAGTTGCATCATTGTGGAGTGATTCAGAACTTTATCTGTAGTCTATGAGCAGACGAGCTTCACGAGCCCATTCCCCCTTCAGCGTCTGGATGCTGGACGCGTTTCAGTAGAATCCGTGTGAGAATGACATCCGCTTTGTCTGTTTGTTTTACATTAAATCAGGAAGTGCTTTGATGATGATGACGACTCTGACACAATGTTACAAACCACAGCAGTACGTTTTAAACCTGCTCTGCTGCTTTTCTTCATCAGCTGTTACTAAATATTCCTGTAATGATCGCCGGTGAGCATCGGTGTATATTTTACTCCAGCAGTGTTCTTGTGTGTTTTTTTTAACAGGCGATTGAACACGTTTCTCATGAGCTCAGAGGTTAAACACAACCGTCCATGAGCAGAGAAGTAGCGAATATTCGTTCCATTTGCCAAGTTTTATATTGCTTGTATACAATATGTACATACTGTATGTGTGTGCGGCTGAAGGAACCGGTCTCCATTCACACTCTGTTGATGAATCTGCGCTTCCGACGCTGCAAAACTGTACAGTTGTTATTCAAGTTGTAAATAAAGCTTGTATAAAACATTCATGTTACAGAATCACGGCTGTTCTTTGTTTGATTTGCTGATGATCTCTTCCTGTCATCCTGCGCAGGAATATTCCTCACAGCTGCAAATGAAGAAGACGAATGAACGTAACGAGACGGCGCTGCTCTCTGCTAATCAGCGTTAGAACTGATTTCCTGTTCTCTTAAGAGAACGGTGCTCTGTAGTTGATGTCTTCAGCTCTTTTGCTCTTGATGTTCGCCATTCATTACTGTAGCTCCACGTTAAGCCCAAACGAACCCTGACCTCAGACCCATGCGAGGCATATTCACTCCTAGAAACAAAGGTGCTTCACAGTGATGCCATAGAAGAATGGTTCCATAAAGAACATCTGAAGAACCTTCCTGTTTCACAAAAGAAGGTCCTTCGGATTTTAATAAGGTAAACGGACGGTTCTTCATGGAACCAAAAGGACATCGCTGTGAAGAGTGCGGTCTCTTCATCATTCGTATACTGCATCTTTTGTTTTCTTTTGGATCTTGACACACTTGATTATGAGTGCTTTTCCTTTGGAACAAACAGAAGCGCTATTGACATATACTAGTGCATGACTTCAGCTCTGGCTGATTCCTTCATCAGGATGGGACAGGAGGGTCGGTTTAAAAGCTCTGGGTTTGGATTAAAGTCGCTGAGATGTTAACCATTGGGAGTCAGATCTCAGTGAGAGATGGATGAACTCGTTCTCATGTTGGTTAGAACAGAAACAGACGTCTTTAACTCTATTCGCTGTGATCCAGCCCAGAACTGCTGTCATTTTCAGAAACACTCGAAGCACGGCCTGATGATGATTCTGATCGCTCCAGCTTCAGGAAAACCGCCCTCACAATGTGTGCATTTATGAAAGGCTTGGATTTTAATTGGAAATGACCTGTAGCTGCCGACAGCACAAAGCTCTTATTGAGGATCGACTGGCCTCTGGACGCTTTAATTAAAAACACAGGTGAGAGATGCATGTCCTGAACGCTTCTCACTCCAGACGGTGTTTGAGCAGCACAGCTTCACGATGCCTTAGAAGAACCATTGGTCAAAACGGTTCCATAAAGAACATTTAACATCTGAAGAACCATCCTGTTTCACAAAAACTCTGTGGTTCTTCAGGTTATAAGAAGGTAAGAAAGAGATGATTCTTTTGGAACAAAGCGTTTCTTCTGCGGCATCGCTGTGAAGAAGCTTTTGGAAATAGAAATTCTAAAGCAAGTGCTTCACATCAGTTTATGAACTGCATCCCACTAGTGAGTTATTGATTTGTGTCGGTTAATTATATATAAATAAAATGTTCACATTAGATATATATATATAATGTATTAAAGCTTATTATCAGTTTTAATGAAGGAATGTTTAATTGTAGCTGGAACATTTGTGTGCTGAATCCTGAAGTCTTTCATAAAGAGTTCTATTCTGTAAAGCTGAAGGGTTTTTAAATGAGTTGTGATGGTCATTCATGATCATTACAGATCTGACTGGTCTCCCGTCCATCAGTGTGTTCTTGTTTTGATCTCTGTGTTCTGGTGGCTGTGATTCACTCAAGCTGTTCTTCAGTTCTGATGTGGTCACATGACTGTGTCCGGCTCGTCTGATTCAGGCCGGTTACTGGAAGTCCAGGGTTCATGTGGTCGACTCGGACGGCTCTTCATGCTCAGCGCTTCACTTGTCTTTGTGAGCAATCCTTCAGGATTAGGTTTTACAAGCATGAGATGCTGTTTTAAATGTGATCACAGATGCCCTGTCTGACCAACACCGAGACTATGATGACCGTCACTTTCCTCAGAGAGTTCACGTCCCTCTGCAGAAATCCTCCCGAGATCCTCCGTCTCTTCAGCAGCGCTGAGGAATCACAATCATCTGGGTCCGAGTGAGCACTAATGACATACTTTTGTCAAATTTACACATTTAAAATGTTTTCTCTAATAGTAAAAGAGAACAAAAACACCAAAACAGTTGCTTTTTTGATTCTGTTTTTCTGCTAAATGCAGTTTCCAAGCCCCATACTGCAAAACAAAATAATTTAAAAAACGTGTTTAAAAATCAGGAAGGAATGTACGGTACAAAAAAAGTAAAATAGTATCACTGTATGTCAAAATAAAACATTTTTAAATCAGCACACATCTAGTCTGCATTTATCTCAAATGTGGCACAACCGGAAAAGTTCTTGTCCACAAAATACTTTTTGAAACATATTTTAGTAAATGGTTGAAATGAAATGTATTTCCACTTTTAAAAGTAGATTTTATTGAGATTCGCTGTTTGCGTGGATTATGACTGGAATAGATTTGTATTTTGGCCAAATGTCCCTCTCATGTCGTTCCAAACCTTTATGACTTCCTGAAACACAAAATCATGACTGGATGTTGGTAACTCAACCGTTTTGACTTCCATCGTACAGACAAAAACAAGATGTCCAGAGAATTAGCTTTAGAGTAATGCTGGAGATGAACAGAGAATATTCCTGCTTTGATCTGGTGCACCTGTTTCTGTGTGTTTTCTCCTCACACACACACACACACACACACACACGTGTGCTTGAACATACAGATGTTTCTGTCTGTCAGATCAATGAAGCCAAGCTTTGTTCTGTTTCCCAAAGATCTGTTTGATGTGAAGGACAATGATCCACTAACAGAACAGCATCAAATACATTTCACAAATGTAAAGAAATTATAATCGCATTTATCTGAAAGAATGGTTGCATAAATGTATTCATTAAATATATAAGTTAATTCACCAAATCTGCTCAATCTCAGGTTTAAAGTGAATGCAGAGATGATCTGAACGAAAGCAGAACGCTTGTCTTTGATGAGATCCGTCCAGATCAAGAGTCTCGAGTGTCTGAAGACAAACTCAGAAGACAAGCACTCCGTCAGTCATTAGTCTTTGTACGTGAAGATCCAAAGCAAACCTCATCACGTTATCAGCTGTTCTGGAGGAACTGGTGTGTTCCTGATCTTCACTCTCTCAGACACATCTCAGATCATCTGCTGCTGTTTATGTATTTATTTAGTGTCACTTTTCATGTTCATAATATTTACACGTTTCTCTCATGTGTGTTAAACGGTGTTCGTCTGGTGTTTGGTCACAGCGTTTCCCACGCCTGCTGAATTTCTGACCGTAACCACCTGCTTCAGAAAGAATCCGAACATTATTTATGGGAGCCTTTGCTGTTCACCTTCAATCAGGTGCAATCTGTGTAAAGAAACATATCTTATAAGATCAGATACAAAAGTATTAGCACCCCCTTCTAATGAACAGGTTTGACATTTACATAAAAAGAACACAGTGATCATGTCTTTATTTCTTCTTAAAGACGACCATCATAAACCTGCAGAAGCCCTGATAACATGTTTTGGTTGTTCATGTGATGTCAGCAGGGATCATGTTTTGATGAGACACCTTATGAGAAGGAAGGAGTTCGACTGGTGTCTGCAGTATAGTATAGTATAGTTTTTTTCTTTATATATTGTAGAAACTTCATATATTTAACTTGTGGCAAAATGAAGTATCTGTAGTATCTTGTGTTAGTGTTCACGGAGGGTTTTGAGAATCATCTGATCTCCAGCAGACGTGTCTCTGATGAAGCTCTGGACGATTCACCTGTGTTTAATCTTGTCATTATACCTTACTGTCACTCTTGTCTGCTGTTTGATGCTGCTCAGTGTATAAAGAGAGACTTGACTTGGCAGATTCATTGCACTTTTCAAAGGGTTTTTGCATATGTTTGCCCAGATTTAAAAAGTAACACATTTTACTGTTTTTCCATAAAGAGTTGCACAGCTCAATATTTCAAGGTAACTTTCCCCAGCACTGCCCAGCATCATACACCAATAACCATACGTGAGCTCTGACTGAAGAGACTCGACCTAAACGTTTACTACAGCCACACACTTCTGTATTCCGTTTGTATTTGACATCCTGGGATCAGATCTCGTCTGGTCTGTGGTCATAACCACAACATTTTTTCATAGTGAAGAATAAATCACAAAGAAAAATCCTTTCACACATTCACTGGCAACCACAAATAACCCATCCCAATCAAAACCATAAATTGCTTTTAGCATTTACTTTAAGAGCATAATAAAAGATCTCTGGCGCCAGTCGTTGGTTGAAGAACATCTCTGTGCTGGAGCTGATCTGAGATAGCCTCCTCTGAAAACATCTCACTGAGATCTGGGGCCTCATTTATAAAGACTTGCGTAGAAAGCATCCTTGATTTTATCTAAGAACTTTTCTGATTTAATC
>JAUCMU010000097.1:25572771-25588758 GCA_032275025.1 Enteromius treurensis
AAGTAGCCGTGTAATAAGCGGGATAATATACAGGCAGCCGGTAGTTATCGCGAAATAAGCCCCGACAGTGTGATCAGGACCCGACGCGATGCCTGTACATGATCCCTTACATATGCATAAAAGCTGCAGGAAGTCTGATTAATTAACAGTCATAAATACACATAGAGTAGCACGTACACACGTGTTTAATTTCTCATGCAGAGTCGCAGATGAAGTAAGACAAATGGAGCTGATCTGCAGTGACCTGGTGGTAATTACTTCGCTAAATGAAATACGATTTCATCTGGCTTCCTTGGCTTCCCGCTTCTGATTTCCTGCTATTTATATGTATCTGTGATCTGCCGCCATGAGGAGAGGCAGAGAGCATTCTGGGAGCTGCTGTGTTTGTGTGGCCGTGCGTTTCCTGTGTGCTTTATTAGATTTTAAGTGTTTTCTCCACACAGTGCCAGTGTGCGCGCGCGCGTGTGTGTGTGTGTTCAGTCATACTAATAAGCTCTGCAGTGTGAGGGGGAGGAGAGAGATTCATCACTGCTGTCACACAGCGGCTGTGTTCACAATCACACATGAGCACACTACCCTCACTAGTGCTCTCGCTCTTCTGGACGTCTGCTGCTGACCCACCTGAGATATATCGCTGATATACTGATTACTGTATACACTTGCAATTTTACTGATTTTGGTCTGTTTTTGCATTTTTATGAACATTATTTTTTTAATATGTCTGTATAAGTTTAATTCATTTGCATTTAATTCTAGTTATGTCCGTACTTCTAAGTAAACTAAATGACAATAAGAAACTTTTGTTTATATATATATAATTTCAGTTATCGTTTAGATTTGAAGAATCACTATTATATTTACCAATACATTTAAAGTAACACAATATTTTATGGTTTTATTGTTAGTTAGTTAACTTTTCCTGGGAAATGATTGTGGAAATTTGGATCAAAAACTCAAAATAACTGATGAGATGTTTGGTAATGTCCACATGAGTGACATGAGTGGTTGATGTCTAGCTGTGTAGTGTTTACTGAAGTCAGCAGCAGGTGGGCAGTATGCAGTACACGCAGGGGCTGGGCTGTTAGAGTATGTGTGGCTCTCGATGGATTGAACATGAATCGATTGTTCTGTTGTGAACTCTTCATCAGACGTGGTCATCAGATTTGAGACGCTCTTCATATCAGCAGCAAAAACGCAGAGATGTTCTGGACTGCATCAGCTCAGCATATGCTAATGAGAGGGGCGGGGCCTCAGGTGACTGACAGTGTGATTTCTTGATAATCCAGTGTGTGTGTGTGTGTGGTAGTATGCTGACTTCTCTGTTGGTCTTCGGCCCTAGTGAGCGTCTCACTGTCTGCTGTCTTCATAGCTGTCGACTAGAGCAGCAGACCGATGGAGATGTCAGGACAGATCAGGTTTATACTTCACCTGCTGACAGCCCCAACAAAACACATCACACAAAACAACACTTAAGCAGAATTTCACCAAAGAAATCCAAATGTTGAGGTTTTTAAGACTGTAATACTTTATTTCAGTTAAAGGTGCAGTATATAAGAGACAGTGGTGCTGCAAAACAAAGGCATTCCCGCCCAGAACGCTCACTTCAGAGCAGAATTATAGCTTCATATTTCAGAGAAACAGCTATGCAAACATAACATGATTCCTAAATATCTACAAACATATTCTTTTTTGGCTTTAGTAGAGTCAAAATCTTACATGGAGCACCTTAAAGGCGTATATTTCATTATAGCTGTACAACGACAGTAAAAAGCCACTCTATTCTAAGCTATCCTGTTCTAGATCAAGTTACTGTCATTGAAATACCGCTAGACTTGGTTCATATTAAATAATAATAGTTTTTATATATTGAATTTGTTTTTATTTTCATATTTTCAGTTGTCGCTTAAGGTTCAGTATAAATTTCCTTTTTTTGTATAAATATGACTTTACGTCTCTTACTCATTTTTATGTATTAGTTTGACTTACTTTAGTATTTCTTAGTACTTATAAATGAAAGATGCATGAGAAATATTGCCTTGGCAGCTAGCTGATTCATATTTAGTTTTACACCTGTGTTTCTAAGTTTGTAAACACGCTTTTGTATTTGTTTTTCAATTTTGAATTCATTTTATTTTGTTTTCACTTAAATTTCAGCTAAAGTAAATTTTGTAGTGTTTTAGTACCTTTTATTACTTTTAACAGCCTATATATTTGATTTAGTTTAGTTATTTTAGTAGCTGAGGTCAGTAAAGGGTCGAGGTCCTCAGGTTCAGTGCAGATGAGCGAGCCGGGACTCCATCAGGCTTTATTCTAGATCTCTGCGATGATTTGAGATTCTCCAATACTAGTCTATTGATCTCAATCTGGTTTGGCATTAGCATGTTGCTTCGCCATCCTCTAAAGTGATCTGATTCTGATTCAGTACACACACACACACACAGTCTGGTGTGCTTCCGTGCTGATCCTCTGGGAACAATGCTGTATGCGTGCGGTCGATGCTCTGTTGTGTTTTGCGACAGCACATTAACAATAGCTGTGCGTGCGTGTGTGTGTGTGTGAGTGTGTGTGTGAGTGTGTGAGAGCAGGTATAGCACGCTCGCTCCTGTCCTCACAAACGAATGAGTGGATGAATAAATAACAGGCTGGCGGAGGAATCCACGGAGATGCCGACACTAAACGATTGATTCTGCTTTACCCTAGCAACAGATTCGTTCAGACTCAGCCTCTCTGACCCCAGACACAATTCACACAGACCTTTACTTTCATATTGGACTCTGTGTTGATATGATAAAGAAACATGTGCTGTAGAATATCTAAAGAAAATTGTGTCTTAATCTCATCTCGGGTTTCTAGTCTCTTTCCTTCAAGAGGCTGCTTTTTATATTTCCTGGCTTTGACTATTTTAGGGAAAAACACATTTTTTCAGTTGAAATAGTCTGCAACTTCATTAAACGATGCAATGTTAATATATATATATATATATATATATATATATAAAATATAAGTACTGCAATATGAACATATATAGAAGGAGCTCAGAGTCATTCACACAAACACTAAACAATGATGGGAAAAGATGGATGGATGTCAGTCTTCACATCAACACACTGTGAACGCTCTCAACAAGCTTTAAAAGAAATCGTGCAGATTTGGTTACTGAAAGGTGCAGGGTTGTGTTGCTTTACTCTCTTCTGTGGTTTCGTTTTCTCCAGATGTGTCTGGGATCAATACTGTGTTCTGGCATCTCATTAGAGCTCAGAGACGGTGACGTGTTGGACTGATCCCATCAGAGGTCGGGCTCTGGAGCTCCTGTCATGTCGCTGATGTTGTGATCTGAATAGAGAACATCAGGAGAAGCTCCTCAGATCTGCTGCTGCTGCCTGGAGACATATGATGATGCTGCAGGGAACCAAACGTGGTTTGTGCTGATTTGGAGCCTGACATCATATCTGTCATGGACTGTTTGTTTAGTTTACTTTTGGATTAATGGCAGCGTGATGAAATATCAGGAGACGACGCCGGCTGCCATCGAACACTTTCAGAGACGTGAAAGGATGGGTGTTTTCACTCCTCCCTGCGCCTGGAGACGGCTTTGATGAGGATTACTAATGCAGAACTCAACCCTCCGTGTTCACACGCGCACACAAATCACAAATCCTCATTTATAGCTGCATGCTCATGGAAAAGAAAGTGTGGGATCAGATTTCTAGTCTTCTACAGGTGGTTGTAAATCATATCAGATCAGATTCTCCTTCGACTGTGGCTACTGTGCGACGGATGAACAGTCATTATTTGGAGTGTGCTGTGAGCGAGGGCAGGCAGGAATCAATAAGAGTCGTGGCTCGTCTGAATTAAATCAGTCAGGCCAGGAGTGTATATTCTATTCTCTGATTTCTGTAGATGTGACCCCAGTCCTTCAGCGTGTGTCTGTGGGGTTTTAAAATAGTTTTTCCTGTAGTTCAAACTGTAGATCATAGCTTTAGCGGCGCCCAGGGGAATGCATGCGGGGGAAACATGTTTATTATTGAATGCAATAAAGTCGCTTTGGGTAAAATCATCTGCCAAACGCATGAATGTGAATATATTAAATCGTGCCGCTCTGCTGCCGGGTGTTGACCAATCGGTGATGGTAAATGATACCTCGTGCCAAACCCAGACCAATCACTGTTTCGTTCACGCCCCCTCCCCTTCCCTTCTGTTCTCTGTGCTTTGTGTCTTGTGTGTGATGAAGGTGCTACTGGCAAATGTAACGCGAGTAACTAGCTCGGGAAAATTGTAATAATATTACTATAAGTAATGCCTTACACTACTAGTTACTGAAGAAAGTAATATTATTACAGTAACGCGTTACTTTGTAACGCTTTACACCCAACACTGCTCCGCTGTTGCTGAAAGTTTGGTGCCATCCTGTGGCGTAGAAATACTTAACCACGAGTTAAAATGGAGGTCTAGGCCTTTTTCACGCTCTGCGTTCAAAAACCGGAAGCTTCGTGTAGTTGTGTAACATAACTTCCGCTGTAGCCTGAATGAATGGCAATGCCCGTAACACGGGGTTGTGATTAATAAATAAACAATTCTTCAAAATATATCTTAACCACAGTTTCCCGTCATTATTCAGGTAGGATGAGATGAGGACAAATTTATATTTCATGATTTAAATGAGAGCGCTAGGTGTATGAAGTTACAATGCTTCAGAGAACTTAAAAAATGCAAGAATACCATGCAAGCATATCATATTATAGTGCAATAAAATCAGGCAAGTTTATACATCTTACAAAAAAATAACCGACTAAAGATTCATCCAGTCGTGGGGATAAATGGATTAATGTTAACTTTTTTTGTTCACATCGCCAAGGCAACATTTCTTTAGTTTAACTTGATAGTTGAACTGAAATAATAATTATTTAGTTATTTAACAACATTTCTAAAACTTTAAAATTAAAATAACACTGATTCCTTACATTTTTCACATTTAACAGGCTTGCTTGAAGGAATTCGATCAAATTCAGTATAATTATTCAGCATATGTTCTTATTCAGTATTTTGGTCTTGTTTTCTAGTATAAATATCTGAATAGCATTATGGCAAGATCCATTTCCTTAAAAAACTAAACAAAACAAAAAAAATCTTGTTTTGCTTTTGAATTATTATTATTTAGTTCTCCTACTATTTTTGTCGTGTATGTCAGAAGAGCACAGTTGTAGTGTTTCGAGTGATGAAGGACTCAGTAAACCGCTTGTGGACGTGTCATCAGGATGTTGAGCGAGTGTAAATCTCATTTACATCGCCGTAATTCACACGAGACACGTTCACAAGGCATTTTAATGGGCGTAAATTCACATCCAGCATAGAGATAAAGATGATTGTAATGAGAGCAGCTTCCCCTCGCTCGCTAGAAAACAATCGGACGTGTGTTTGCTCAGACTTCTAGGTCATCAGAAGACGCTTCAGCTAAACTTGAGAAGAGCTGAGAATCAGAAGCGCTCTGTGACTCGGAGGAAACCAAGCTCTGCTGTCAGAGACCCTCAGCAGCACAAGGCTACAAATCATTCAGCAGCCTCCAGCAGACGTCTTTAATATGAGAGAGCATCCCGATCCATTATGTAGAGGACGCATTGCCTCAATAATTCAGACATGAAGCCGTCGGACGTCGAGTCATTGAGCTCAGACTCTCTGAGAGTCGCTGGATCTGTGTTTATCTGCTGAAACTGGATCAGAGCCCAACTTTACACTCGCTTCATCTGTGCATTTATTAGATCAAAAATACAGCATTATTATCATTTCAGTCAGCTGTTCTCTGTGTTCAGTCGTTCATGTGCCAGTATTTTCTCGTTCCACCCTCAGCAGCTGCAGACGTCGTACATGATCGTTTCAACTCATAATTACATCAAGAGCTCTGCGTTTACAGTCGACCTCGATTCAGAGTCTGAAACACAGTGAAAGCTCAACTCATTAGTTTCTCTCGGTATATTCCACTCTCTTTATGTAACTCGTTGAACTTAATGCTTTATTTTTGGCTCGTTTGTGGCAGTAAACGGGTCAGATGAGCTTCTGCAGTCAAGATGAATTTCTGAAGATGCCGGATAGATTTGATGGCGACTGACAGCTGTAGGAAGCGCTCGCTGAATCACGCTTTTCATGTCACATTTACAGACGCTTGCTGGAAGCGCTTTTGACCGAATCAATCTAAAGGCCTGTACTTTTATTCAGAAACCTGTTTAGCGGTTTATTTGACATCATGGATGGAGTTTGACACGTTTATCTGGAATGATTTTGGCGATCAGAAGCTGTTAGTCTGGATCTTACGCACACACGCTCATCTCCTCAGGTATCTCCATTACTCTGCTTTCATCTCAGAAGAGAAGAAATCTCTTCCACAAAGAAAGGCCTAAAAGGACTTAAATCACAGCAGAAAGACTTACATTCATAAAGTCATGGCATTAAATGTTACATGCACTGCAAAAAAAAAGAAAAGAACACCACCCTCAGGATTTTCCACTTAAATTCCACCCTAAACCTCTGAACAATATAAACACACACAGGCTAATGCAGTCACAGGTATTTATTGCACAAACAAATCGTAAACAAGCAGAATAAATACATTACAAGTCGTGTCACATTCCAAGTCTTCTGAAGCCATACCAAGTCTTTATGTGAAGAGGAGAGTAAAACAATCACTAAAAAAAAGATCCCGTTCACGCGCTGTCATCTCATTCAGAAAACATACTCCCGTCCCGTAGCATGACGCAATCGATCACGAGACACACAAGAGCCAATGACATTTCACAACCAACGCTGACGCAAGGATTCTTGAAGCGGCTTTTTTTAAAATCGTGCACACAGGAAGTACACGGAAGACGGAGACAGCCTCTCACAAATCAATCGTTTTGCCTAGAAAGCTAAGAGCTTCCTATTTAATACAACCGAGGACCCTTCACTTCGAAAAGTGACTAAAAAGGGGTACCTTGAGCAAAATGACACAAAAGGGTTTTGACCAAGCGTCAAAATGTGATGAGTTGGAGTGAGACTGTGTTGTGATGTAAAGATGTTAAGATATTATAAGCATCACTGTTTGGGTTAGAAGGTCCAGTCAAAGTGGTATTTTCTAATACGAGACAGGATGATGCATTGTGTTCTTCGGTTTGTTCTGGTGGTCTCAGCAGGCCTGGACAGAAGGGATCAGGTGTTTTCAGCTCTGAAAGGGCTGTAATGTAGGACAGGCGTCCAGCTGAGAGCTCTGTCGCAGCTCTGATGATGTTCTGATGAAAGCGCAGCGCTGCTCAGCCCGGGGAACCCAGGCTAACGGGAAATTACATTACAGGCGCTTCGCTTTTCAATAAGGTCTCAAAGAGGCTCTGAGCGCCGTCTCGTAACAGTCCGGAGTAAACACACGCTGGAGACCCGCGGAGCTCAGCATCGATCAGGTGTTTACCTCACCATGATGATCAATACTGTGTGTGTCTGAGAGAGAGAGTGTGTGTAAATGTGTATAATGACAAGGGTATAACACAGATATTACAAAGGGGAAGGATTTTTCAGGACATTACCTCATGTCCCCACTTTTCAAAACACTTATAAATCACACAGACTGAAGTGTTTTGAGAATCTAAAAGTGTGTTGTGTTTCCTGTAAGGGGTAGGTTTAGGACAATACCACATACAGTCTGTACAGTAGAAACACCATTGGTGTGTGTGTGTGTGTGTGTGTGTGTGTGTGTGTCACAGAGGGTTAGGGTTTCTGCAGCTCTTGCAAATGTCTTTATTCATGTTTTTATAATCAAGGCTTCAAAATGTCGTAAAGGGATCTATAAAGGGATCTGTCAGAAGCTGTGAAGTCTTACTCATACCAGAGTAATGTGTTCCTTTTCTATTTTAAATTGAACGGCTTCTTTACCTGTCCTTAAAAGTGTTGACCCTCAGAAACCCTGCAGATAAACACTGAAGAGGGAAGTCTACCTGATCCAGGTGCTTTAGTCGTTGTTTTGTGGTTTGGTTCGAGGTTCATTCTTTTCTTCTGAGCCAAAAGTCACAGAATAATTCTGTCAAATCATAATGAATTCAAGAAATTAAAGACAAAAGCGTTTAGATTATCTGTATTTGTGATGTGATGCTCACATACTCACTGTTGAAAATATTGATATTCAGAGCCAAAAAAAGATTATTGGAGTAGGTTGTTTAAGAAAATACCATTTTTACTTCAATATTTCCCGTCGAGTTGTTGATAATAGTGAAAGTGGTTTGAAGTAAATCCTACACTACACAGTTTTTAGCAGAGGTGGAAAAAATTAAGATGCACAGCTACCACCAGATGGAAACAACAGCCTAGCAACTGCATAGCAACCACCTGCAGCGCTGTAACATTGTGTCTAAGTGAACCAATAACTGCTAATCATGCTATAAACAACATGCTAGTGACATGTTAGTGACTTGCTGGTCATGCTAGAAGCATGTTCTCAACATCTGTCTAATCTATCTAGACGTTTAACCTTTTACAGCTGCTTTAAGTTTTCAGGCTTTCTCAGGCCAACCTTAACTATCCAGTATTCAGATGATCTCTTTCTGCTCAAGTCCAGTCTGCTTGCACTCATAATGAGGCTTTGTTAGTAACCAAGCTTCAAATCGTGCAAACATAAAGATGACTTCTAAAAATGATCAAATAATAATGTAGTTTAATAAAAAAGCAAATTAAAATAATAAAAATATAATCAAATGTTAAAATTGCACAGCCTTAGAGATTATGAGCAGTGTTATGAATGATTTGTGGCATGACTCCTAACAGACGTTCCTAATAATGTCTTCTGTTCAGAGCTCATAGGTGTCTGGTTTTGTTCAGGTGTGCTCCTCTTCTCCTTCATCAGATCCTCAGCCGGAGCAGGAACGATGACAGAGAGACGTCACGCTCTGCTATGATTGGCTGTACTGTGGCTCTAGCGCCATTGATTCGGCTCATTTTCAGCTCAGTGCGAATAAATCACGTCCGGCGCGAGGCTCGGTGATGGAGAGCCGGCTAATGGCTAGTTCTCCTGTGGCGAGTGCCGTCTGACCCCTCGGGTCAAAGCAATAATGAAAGTGTCCTGGCCTTTATCGCCTCCTCCATCCGTCTGCCTCTCTCTGCAGCACACAGTCGGTCTGTAGAGGAATGGCTTAAGCGTATTTAATCGCTCAAACGCGGCCCCTCGGCTCCTTACAGCTGAGACTGACCGCCGACTGACCGCCCAGTCCTCCACCGAAGACCTCTCAGAATATACTAGACTACATGATCATCAGGAGCCGACAGTGTTATCCTGTAATTCTGACTGAAATCACATCACACTTTTTCAAACAACGTCAATGGAAAGCAAATAAATGGTTACCCAAGTAGATCTTTCTGAGCTCATTGGCAGTTATAAATTATAAACCTTATTTTGTCATTTAGCTTAGTTTCTTTGATTTAGAAATCTTGTTCTCTGGAAAAAGACAATAATAATAATAATAATATTGAAAAAGATATGTGTGTCCTTCGGTTTATTCCACACATTTGTTTTTAAAGTCTTATATTTTCCTGCAGAAATAAATGGAAAGCAATAGAAATTAAAGCCATGCTCTAGTTTCTAAAGTATTCTGCAATCTTTCTCTGAACTTTTTCAGGGATCGGACAGTCTCTGTCTCTCTAAGACATCTAATCATGTTACAGACCTGATGTCAAATTAATTAGCTTCTAGATGTTCAGCTGAATCTTTTCAAAATTGCTTGATATTTTTTGAGCAGACATCAAATTTGTAACAGGCTCATTTATTGGATAAGAGTGTAATATTTCTCAGTGTAAACATGTTGTTTATGTTCTATTGTTAATAAAATAATGGCTCAGGTGATTTGAAAGTCTTTTAGTTTTCATTTTATTCAAATTTGAAAAACCAGCGTGAATGTATTTGTATGTTGTAATGTACCTGTGTGTGTGTGTGTGTGTGTGTGTGTGTAATCAGCCACACTCTGGTTGAATTGTAACACAGACAGCGAGTGGCTCTGATCTTTGATCTGCTGCTCCGTCTCTTTCATCTTCAGCTCACACTCTCTTCAGCGCTTTGTGCCGTTTGCTCCAGTATCGCGTCTAATAAACACACACACACATTAGCACTGAATGGACAGTGTGTATGCTCCGTCCAGAGCAGCTCTCAGCCTGATGTGACGTGACAGCGCTGACTCTGTCCATCTGTTATCAAGCAGAAGCGGTCTGAGCTGAGCTGGAGTTACACAGTCAGCCTTCAGTTATTACCGTCACTAAACATCTAGAAAAATCATGTTCAGAAGCTCCGTGGATTGAGTCTGAATCAGAATCGGTTCACTGTAATGTTCACTGAAGTGTGTGTGTGTTAATCAGGCCTCAGGAAGTGTAGTGATTAGCAGAGCTGGTTCTCGTTAGAGGATCAGGAGCCAGACTCAATGCAAACACTCATGGCTCCAGACACCTCTCAACACGCTGCTGTTTCACATGTTTCTCATTCAGTACAGTTGTTTTCATTCTAATTCACACCAAAGGGCTGAAAACGAATGACTTTAGAAGAAAACTCTCGCGTATTTGTCATATTGTAGCATTATGGTGGTGTGTAAGAGTCATATGTTTATTAGAATTGCACATTTGTTTTTATTGTTTTTTTAAGTTGTGAGTACTTTAATGAGAGGAAGATTCAATCACATCTCCCATATGTAATCCTCAGATAAATGTAATAATGCATCAAAAGCCTGAAGAGAGAACAAACATTGTCACAGATGATAGTGTAGTTAGTAGTTAGTAGTTGGTCTAACCCTAACAGACCTCATTCAAGTGCAACTTTGATTCACTTTTTATAAGTGATGTCTTCCCCATAATTTTGTGAATGTTTCAGTTACTCGTGGAACCATAAAGGTTGCTTTTATGTAATGTGTTTTTAGGGAAACTGACTCTTTATTAGTGTGGACTAAGTTCTGAACAAACGGCCCGTGATCGGCGTCTCTGGAGCTGCTTTCCTGGCTCTGTTATCTTCATGATAAAAGCCACACAGTTATAAATAAATAAGGGTATAGAATTCAGTCTACAGTAACTCAACAGCTGGGTCTGATTTACTCCAGATATTTAGTCACTATCATACGGAGAAATCTATTTACCTGTAAACAGTGCAGAAAAGGGTTAGTCAGATTCCTTTGTTTATTTGCAGGTTCAGGTGAACTGAATTTCATTAGCATTTCTGTCATTTGTTCTTATTTCAGAGTGAAGATTTGTGATGATTGTTCCCACGCACAAGCCTTCTGCATGTTTTCTTCTCAAATTTGCATTTGTTTTGTAGTAATGAATTTCATTTTCAAACACATTTCTCAGTCTAATTTCTGATGTATGTATTTGAAAGTCGCATACGCTGTGTCCTGTGTGGTTGGTCAATGGGTAGAATGAATGAAATTCAGACACACTGTATCAGCCAAATTGTTGCTGTCCATCAAACGCGCACTTGAGAATTTCTGCAGGAATAATAGGTCACCCGGGTATTTTTCAGAAGCAGTGATAGAATCTGTTTTACTGTCACAGGTTCATCAGGAGCAGTGAATAAACCAGACGAGGTCAGCACACTTCAACAGCTTTGTCTGTCAAACAACCTTCCCTTTAAAGCCTAATGCTAATGAATAAATGACAGAAAGCGACGTGCGAATCTAAAAGTTGCTGCGTAAAACAATGATTTCATCACGGCCCAGCGTGACGAGCCTGAGAGAACAAAGACTGTGTGCAGAGTTTTGCTGATTTTCAATTTGCTGTTCAAATAAAATCTACGCAGAAGGGTGTCTGTTAAGCTGTTAATAAAACACGTATTATGCTTATTTTTCTGGAACAGTGGCGAGTACAGGCTGCTCTCTCCTTCGCTTCAAAGCTCCATGGATGCTTTTATCTTGAGAGAATGGGCAAATGGTGGTTGCAGCATGCAGCATGACATAAAAAGAAGCCAAATTGCATATAATAATGTTTAACACGACTTTCCAATGAGCCATTTCTTCCTTTTGAAACAGCAGAATGGCCTTTTCTCTCTCTCTCTCTCTCTATCTCTCTCTCCAGGCCTTGAGGTATTACCGCGGTATCCTTTCATTCCAGTTCTCCGGATGACAGAGATGAAATGGGCTGCTGGGAAAGGGAGTTACCGCCACACGTCATTTCATCTGAAGCGTCTGAAAACACAATTATCCTCCCTCGCCCGGCTTCCGTCTGCTGCGTTTGCTCTCGACCTTTCTGCTGCCTCCGCTCCGAGGCTAATGAGCGCCTGCATGAAGATCGCTCGACTCGCTGGAACCAGGCCGTGGGTTTCTGAGGGAGCTTTTGTCTTGTATGGAGCACTTAAGGAGCCTTTTAGCGTGAGACACACAGGTGCACAAACACACACAGTGTTCTTCATCATTATCGTAAGCGTGTGTGTGAACCGGAGGCACCTCTGCTGTTTCAGAACTGGCTCACGACCTCTGTTTCGTGGCTCAAATTGATTGTTTTCATTCAGCTTGCCAATAATCAGCAATGTAAAAAATACTACAGATTTGTGTTGAAACAGAAGATCTCTACTTGTGTGTTTTTCTCTTCATGTGCTTCCCAAGACCTAGTTTTCCCTCCTGTTTGATTGCATCATTCTGTTAATTTTGTTAATTATCCTCATTCGTTCTCCTGAAGCCCAGTGTTTGGTGTCGTCTGAGTTACAGTGGTTCTCTGAGTTCCTTTTCAGGAACTTGAGCTGCGTCGACGAGACACTATAGGAACGCCCACAGCGTGAGGGCTCTGAAGTGTGTCTTGAATCAGCCAATGATGAGTTGAGACATCATAGACGGGTGATGTCACTGGCCAGGAACCATATAAGCACGTGGAATGCAGCCGGCAAACTAGCTTTTTGTCTTTCAGCGAAGTGCTCTGTGTTGACTGTGTGTTTGTCCTAGCTTAAAAGTGTCTCTGTCAAAAAAGAAAAAGAAAAAAGGGGCGAGGGCAACTAACCATCATACAAAGTGTGTGTTCTTCCGTACAAGAGAGATATTTAAATTGCTGTATAACACATAGCATGAGTAGTCTGCCGGGGAGGGAAAAATTTTCATGCAGCTCTCCTATAAAGTGAGAAGAAAACTGCAGATGTAGTTAAACAATGTTACGCTCCCGAATGGCACTCTGTAGTGATAAAAAGAGAGCCTCAAAGAAGCAATTTTCATGGCACTTTCCCATTGTAGCTGAGGCTGAGCGGCGTTGATGCTTGCAGATCGCTGACTGTGAGCAGAGGAAACTGAGACGGATTGGGTCCCTATCTCAATCCTCTAGCTCAGGGTCTAGCCCTAGGAAGCGCGTTCTGCTAGTTCATATCGTTAAAGCGGCGTGGCGTTGCTCCTCTACTACACCGAGGTGTCGAAATCGTGGCCATCCGCACAGTTTTTCGTCCCCATAAACAATGTAATGGGGATAAATGAAAGAAACAATTATAAGACGATGCCATGAGTTGAGCAGTGCTGGCGAGCTATCTCTCTCTCTACCACTGCATTGTCTTTATAGGCTCTGTCCCAGACCTCCAAGCCTTTAAGTATTACATCTAAAATGCTGGTGGGCAGTGGATACTCGGCGGCAGGTCAAGCTGGTGACGTGTCTGCACACGAAAGAAAAAAAAAGCAGTGTTACAGATGTACTAAGCTGACCTGCTAAAAGACCTGGATGAGAGCTAAGAAGAAAAGCTTCTGGCCTGTCATTGTGAGCGCTATAATCGCTCTCAAGTTCAAGTGTAGCGACGCTGAGATGTTCGCCACTGAGCTCTCATGAGGGTTCACGCACAGCTTCACCCGAGGGTGGGTTGTGTCAAAACATCGTCCCTCAAATATCATCAGAGACAAGCCTCGAGAGACTAGTTCCCTTAGTAGACTATTTGGCAGCATGGAAACTTCTGCCAAATGTGTCTCATTGGGTCCTGCATACTGTAGAAAACAGATAGAGAATTCAGTTTGGACAAGCTCTGCCACAATTTGCGGGCATCATAGTTCGTTCAGAGCAGGCTCTGGTGATGGAACAAGACGTCGAAACTCTTTTGAGGAAGGAGGCCATCGAGCTGGCCCCTCCTCAGGAAAAAGAGTGCGGGTTCTACAGCCGCTACTTCATAGTTCCAAAGAAGGGTGGAGGGCTGAGGCCCATCTTAGATCTCAGGGTATTGAACCGCTCAGTTATGAAACTGAAATTCAGAATGCTCACTGTGAAGCAGGGTGTAGAACGAATTAGGTCTGAGGACTGGTTTGTCACGATAGATCTAAAAGATGTGTACTTCCATGTATCGATCCATCCTTCACTCAGGAAGTCCCTGAGATTTGCTTTCAGGGGGAAAGCATATCAATATTGGGTACTACCCTTCGGCCTTGTACTCTCACCCTGTAAATTTACAAAGTTTTTAAGTATATCGACGACTGGTTAATACTTAATACCGATCGTGGGACGAAGCGAGCAGACATCAAGATGTCGTCCTTGCTCACATGAAACGACTGGGGTTGAGAATGAACGCCAAGAAAAGTATTCTTTCTCCAGCTCAGAGAACCACTTATCTAGGCGTGGTGTTGGACTCAACCACGATGCGGGCTTGTATGACACCTGCTGGGACAGCCCAGTGCTGGGAGATCCCTCACTGCATATCTCACTGGTTGGGGAGCGGTCACGAGTGGCTGCTCGGCCAGCTGTCTGTGGAGTGGTCGTCATGTTACTGACATATCAACTGCCTAGAAATGCTGGCAGTATTTCAAGCACACAAACACTTCTTCTTCAAAAAAAAACTGAACGCCAAGAAAAGTGTTCTTTCTCTAGCTCAGAGAACCACTTATCTAGGTGTGGTGTGGGACTCGACCACGATGCCGGCTCGTATGACACCTGCTTGAGTAGTTTTGATCCTCACCGCAGTCACAAGACTGAAAGAGGGCCCCAATGCTGGGAGAGCCCGGTCGCCGCACAACGCTAGTGACGGATGCGTCCCTCACTGGTTGGGGAGCGATCACGAGTGGCCGCTCAGCCCAAGGTCTGGGAGAGGTCACCATCTTATTTGGCACATCTACTGTCTAGATATACTAGCAGTATTTCAAAAACTTCTTTACAGAGGTAAGAAATCAACATGTGTTGGTGCGCACTGACAACACCTCTGTTGTCTCTTACATCAACCACCAAGGAGGTCTGCGGTCGCGCCCCTTGTACAAGCTGGCACACCAGATTCTTGTGTGGGCCCGGGAAAGGTCCCTCTCAGTAAGAGCCACTTATATTCCCAGGCATCTAAATGTAGGAGCAGACATCCTGTTGAGACAGGGGCCAAGGCCCGGGGAATGGATGTTTCACCCAGAAGTGGTGGAGCAGATTTGGAGAAAATACCACAGGGCAGAGGTGGACCTCTTCGCATTTTGAGAGAAGGCGCAATGTCCCCTCTGGTACTCTCTAGTTCATCCAGCTCCTCTGTGACTGGATGCCATGGTACAGATGTGGCAGAGGCTTCCTCTGTACGCCTTTCCCCCGATCGCTCTGCTCCCTGGAGTTCTGGCGAGAGTGCCCCAGGACAAGGTCAGCCTACTGCTTGTAGCACCGTTCTGGCCAGGCCGAGTTTGGTTCTCGGACCTGATAAACCTCCTAGATGGCCCTACGTGGGTAATTCCGGTCAGGAAAGGACCTTCTCTCACAAGCGAGGGGCAATAGTCCACCCCTGTCCGGAGTCGTGGAGTTTGAGAGTGTGGCCTCAGAGGGCTTCTAACACAGCAGCCAAATCCCAGGAGGGCACCCGGGACCGTACTGGCGGCCTTAACCGTGGCGCACCGCGAAGGAAGCGTATGACCAGGGGTTCTCTGCCCACTGTATGTCCACCAAGAAAGGAGTGGTAGACCGATATAGCCGCCACGTAAACCTTCCAGGTGGAGTGAGTGACCCCAGTAGCGAACCTAGGCTGCAAAAATTCCAGCACTGTACCAACTGGGCAGTTAACTGGATCTTGCTGGCGTTCTTTACACCACGAAGTGAATA
>JAUCMU010000097.1:25588858-25602801 GCA_032275025.1 Enteromius treurensis
TCTGCAACACCGCGAGACCCCTCTGATTTCAGCATTCTCAGGCTGATCGGATTTTATGTAGCCAAAAAGATTTAATTAAATAAAATTTCTTTTAACTCATTTTTCCAAACCTTACACTTCCGAGGATGAAGAGATGGAGAGCGCTGATGAGGAGATAGCGGTCTCTTCACACCAGTACAAGGAGCTATTGGAGGTGGTGACTCGAGCCGTTGCCAAACTCAACATTGAGTGGCCGGCCAAGGTTAAAGCTGAACCAAGAAAAAGCAAGCTTAATGAAAGATTTCTAAAAGCGCGGCCACCACCTTCAAACCGGAGCCTTCCTTTCTTTCCTGACTTGCACACCGAGGTGGCAAGATCATGGAAAAGGCCATTCCCATCTCGTTTGTTCGTTCCAGCATCAGAGTGCTACTGAAATGTACCCGGAATTAGCAAGAGCAGCTATAAGACGTTGCCCCAGGTAGAACAGACGCTCGCGAGCTATCTCTCTCCCGACCTAGCATCTTCTTTGAAGGCTCCGTCCCTGCCCACGAAACCGCTAAGAACAAAATCTAGGTTAGTGGGGGTACTCAGCAGCAGGTCAGGGTGTTACAGGCGTACCAAGCCGACCTGCTGAAAGAGCTGGATGAAGGTGAGCAAGTCAGTAGTGATGACATAAAAGAACTTAGGAGGACCGCTGACCTCTGGCCACCAAAGAGACAGCCTTAGCAATCAGTAGAACTATGGCAGCAATAGTGGCCGCAGAGAGGCATCTTTGGTTGACTCTGTCTAATATGAAGGAAAAAGACAGAGTCTGCCTGATGGACGCCCCGTTTGCGCCAGAAGGTCTGTTCGGCGACGCTATAAACACGGTCGTCGAAAGACATCAAGAGGTGCGTAAGCAAGTGGCGGCATTTCAGCGGTTCCTCCCTCGCTGTTCTCCAGGTCAAGGGACTGCTGGGCGGGAGCAATCCCATCTAAGTAACAGCTCCTCGTACAAAGACTACAGAGACATGCAGAAACAGATACTAGATGCAGCCTCGAGAGCTCCTCCCCAAAGACAGCAGGGGAGTTGGCGGCACTCTGTAGCGGGGCCTTCGAAAACTCAAAAAGACCTGAAGGTCGTTCTTCAAGAAAGAAAGAAGGCACCGCAGAGTAGAAGGAGGAAGTCCTGATGCGTGTTCTACAGCCGCTACTTCATAGTTGCGAAGAAGGATAGAGGGCTGAGGCCCATCTTAGATCTCAGGTTATTGAACTGCTCAGTCATGAAACTGAAGTTCAGAATGCTCACAGTGAAGCAGGTTGTAGCATGAATCAGGTCCGAGGACTGGTTCATCACAATAGATCTAAAAGATGCGTACTTTCATGTATCGATCCATCCTTCACACAGGAAGGGTGAGGTTTGCTTTCGGGGGAAAGCATACCAATATTGGGTACTACCCTTTGGCCTTGCACTCTCACCCAGTACATTTACAAAATCCAGGACATCCGAATTTTGAATTATATCGACGACTGGCTAATACTAGCACAATCGAGCAGAGCAAACATCGAGATGTCTAAATGTAGGAGCAGACATCCTGTTGAGACTGTCGAGACTGGATGCCATGGTACAGACGTGGTCTGTACGTGTTTTCTACTCTTCTCCCTGGAGTTCTGGCGAGAGTGCGCCAGGACGAGGTCAGTCTACTGCTTGTAGCGCTGTTCAGACCGGCCGAGTATGGTTCTCGGACCTGATAGACCTCATAGATGGCCCATCATGGGACATTCCAATCAGGAGGGATCTCCTCTCATAAGCGGGGGGCACAATAGTCCACCCCCGTCCGGAGCTGTGGAAACTGAGAGTGTGGCCTCTGAGGGGGCACAACTCTTAGCCACAGGTCTCTCAACCACCTCGGTCCAGAGCTCCATCTACGAGAAAGCTCTATTGCCAAACTGGAAATTATTCACTTTGTGGTATAGAGAATGCCAGCAAGATCCAGTCAACTGCCCAGTCGGGCAGTACAGTTCGGGCCCACTCAGTGGCCCCTACACATCTCGACTTTGCGCCTGGCATGGCCAAAGCCTTTCTGTACCCGCGAGTGGGTTACAGTCCCAAGGTACCTACGGTCACACCTCAGCCACTCGTACTACAGGCCTTCAACCCACCTCCCTTCAGGGAGCCTGGTCAGCAGAAGCTAAACTGGACGCATACGTCCACAGAGCTGCCCTGTGGAGAAAGTCTGAGCAGTTGCTCGTATGCTTCGGTCCCCCCAAGAAGGGGCTTCCAGCGACCAAGCAGACTTTGCCGTTGAATAGTGGATGCCATCAGCGTGTCATATGAGTCCTCTGGTCTTCCGCATCTCGTCGACGCAGCGTCTTGTTCCTTCAAGGAACAGGGTTATATACATAACCTGAGACTTTTCTGTCCTACAGTTAAGGATACATTCCTGTCAAAATGATGCATTCTACACAAACCCCGCCCACAATAGCTGGTTGTATAGCATTGTGTCATCTTGGGAAGGCAAACAATTAAGTGATTGAGGGATGCTGTTGTTGTTGGACATAATGATGAAGATACCCTCAACATCAAAGCCGTTGTTGGACGAAAATCTAGTTTCATGTTGAAGGGAATATGCTGATCCAGATCTACATAAACGTGTCTGTGTTCTTGCAAAATTATCCATGATCCAGCTTCATCCACAGAAGAAATGTGTATAACTTTGTTGTTGTTTTGTTTTATATGAATCTTTGAAGACCGCCTTTTCTAATAATGTACTAGTTGGCCAGTTTCACAGCTGAAGAATTCAGTCTGCTCATAACTCAAGGAGAAGAGAGGGACGGGGTCAGCAGAGCTCATTAGCATTTGAAGAAACATGGTCTCGAATGGTTTGCTGAAAACAGATATTTCCTTTAAAACCCATTATGGAAACATTCATTTTGAGTGTTCTTCTAGTGCTCTGAAACAAAAGTAACATTTAAAAACAGTAGATGAACATCCAGCTGAAGCATTTCAGAAGTGATGCATGAATAATAGTTTTGTGCTAACATTTTGAGAACACTAGAAGACCGTATAATTCTGAACAAATGTTCTATTAAGTAATAGCATATTTATTGCTATTTGTGAGTTTTGTGAGGGTAAAATGGGTTTCTCACACTTCTTCTCAAAGCTGAAACAGTCTGGCAAATAAGATCCAAAAAACTAACAACCAAAAACAACCTTTTACAGATTTGTCAGAAGATGAGTCAATGCAGAGTTTTTCTGTCTTACTTGACTTTTTAGTTTTTTAAAAGTTATTTTTGGCAAATTGCATGGCAATCATTTGGAGTCGTTTGACTCATGAGTCTTAAGAAAATTAGAACAGCTTTTCCAAACGCATCTGTGTGTTGAAAGTTAGTGTACCTGTTCATGACCCCAAATTAAAAGTTTTCACCAAATCTCAGGAAGAAGTAAATGGCTTAACCCGTATTCTGAGCAGTTTGGAGTTTAACGCAACAGGAGGGCTAAAAAAAGCTGATGGAAACCCTGTTTATTGAGATTCCGCTGCTGTTGTAGAGCGCTGACGCTTGTTTGTTGGTTGCTTTGTAGCTCATTTAGGAGATAAAATCAAGGGCACTAAAAATGGGACCCGCAAACCTTATCTGAACTCGTTTTTAAGCAAAGGAAATAAGTGCATGCAAAGACTCAGCGAGGAAGATTATTTATAAAGTATGAGCAGATCAGCTGGAAATTCAGAATATGAATCAAAAGATGAAATCTCATGTCTGTGCTTTGCATTGGTGTAACAGTCAGCGTTTAGCTTTCAGCGTTCCAGCCTCTGCAGGGCGAGTGTTTCGGGGGAAATCATCATGAGGGTCAGTAAATGATGGCACAGCGCTCATGTTTTGGGACTTTAGGCTGCTTGTGAGAGATTGATGGCTAGGCCTGAAAATATCTGCAATCTAAGCACACGAGCGCTGCTATCTCATCTGAGCGATGGGGCTTGTTAGATTCCAGCGTGTAGTGTGTGAAGGACCATTTACTTTACAAACACACTTCTTTTGCCGCCTAATAAATAATGGAGGAGCTCCTGATGGCCGCTGTGTGACTGCTGGCTCGCTGACGCTTGATTGAAGCTGTGCTGCTGAAGTATTCCCAGTCTTTATATTCCTGTCCGTCTGAAATCTGCGACAATACAACAAACTGTGTGTTGTGTGAGACCCAGCTGATCTAACCAAAACATTCTGTGAACACTTTCATCAAGTTATTCAAACGATATTTATAAATATTCGGAGCATAAATCTGTTTGTTTTGTGACTGGAAAGGGAACACTCTGTTTTGTCATGTTGCATGATACTGAGGTATATAAATAAATAGGAAAAAAACTATAAATAGTATCCAGCATTATTATGAGTTTTTCTCAAACCCCTGTGAGGGTAAAATGGGTTTCTCACACCTCTTCTCAAAGCTGAAACAGTCTAGCAATTAAGATCCAAAAAACCTTTGACAAAACTCAAATTCCATCTCTTTTGGAGGATTCAGAAGACGAGTCGATTTTTTCAGAGTTTGAAATTTCATAATATTTCATGTATTTCGTATTTTAGTCTTTGACAAATGAGCATGTATTGACTGACAGCTCTGGAGTTGCCATGTTGAGAGAAATCAGGAGTAAGCATGAACAGGATCTTAATGTAGTTATACATTTCTGCATGTATTTACTCATCTCATCTCACCTGCACAAAAACACATTCAGAGTTCCTCAGAACCAATAAAAAAATATGACACCTGCAATAATTAAATGTCAAAATTATTTATGCTGATCTTTAATGGTGCAATTCAACCATGTGAATAAGCAAAACAGACTTAAACATCACGCTTGTTTTGTTACTGTTATTATTATTAGGAGTAGTAAGCCCAGCCCAGGTGAGAAAAATGAAAGCAGAAGTAATGTCATTACTGTGACACGATAAGGTGCTTTTAAGGGAAGAAGGCAAAAAGCTTTCCCTAAAATGGTTTGGATATTGAATGCCATGATCTGGTGTTGCCTAAAATAATATTAATAAACCTAATGCCTGTTTAAGCATAAGAAAAACTCATGAGTCAGCACTGCAAAAAATATTTTTTTGTCTTATTTCCAGCCAAAATATCAAAAAAGTCTCAAATCAAGAAGGATTTTCCAGAAATTACTGTCTTGTTTTTAGAAGAAACAAGCTAAAATTAAGTAACAAAATAATCTGCCAATGGGGTGAGCAAATATTCTTATTTCAAACAGAAAACGAGATTATTTTGCTTGTTTCAAGTAAAAACTCACTTAATTTTAGCTTGTTTTTTTCTGAGAACAAGACAGTAATTGTTTCTTGTCTAGAAAATCCTTCTTGATTTGAGATTGTTTTTATATTTTGGCTGGAAATAAGACAAAAAAAACTTTTTTTGCAGTGAGGATAAAACACACTTCTGAGAACAGCTTTTCATGAGATTTGCTTTGTTAAAAATGGTGACAGTCACACGTTCTCTGACTACCTTTTTTCACACAAAGAAAGATAGACCCTCATGATTTGTTCAATTTTTGCTCACGCAGAGAAGAACAACCATTTTCAGCCATCGTTAAAGTTGTTCCCAGGCAAAAAAAGTGCTTGTAAATCTCTGATTATACTTGATGATCAGCAGCCCTTGGATTCATTCTTGTGTCTGCTTGTTCTCTATCAATCAAGCACAAGTTTTGTGTAGGAGACCTGCATGGTTCTTCCTAGGAATCACTGCAAAAACACTCTCTTTTTTTCTAAATGGGTGTAAATTTCCCATCGTAATAGATTGGTCTGCTGCTGGACTGGGTCTGTGGTCTGAGATCGCTCAGATATTGTGACGGGATTGAGTCTGGGCCGATCCCATGATACCATTCAGCCAGAATTATTAGTCCGACTGAGTCTGGCGTCCATCCGTCACTGTTATGAGTGATGCTATTAAAATGCACCGAGGGTATTCCTGACAGCCGGCAGCACTAAACGCCTGTCAGAGAGACCAGAGATTAAAAAAGCCATTAGCAGCTGATAAAGATGCTCTTTAATTATAACCACCTCTGTGAGGAAGTTTAGGCTGTTCACAGAAGAGCGCTGAGGTGAACATGTCTTCTCCATTAGAGACAACAGCAGCTCACCTCAGACACCATTAGCAGTCGCTCGCGGCTCACACCAGCACCAGCATTCACACACACACACACACACACACACACACACACACACACACACTGTCATTATATATGCATACTAAGAAGAATAGTGCGCGCTACTGTTTACATGTTTGGGATAATTGCTAATTTTAATAAGTCTCTTCTGCTCTTCGGGCTGCATTTATTTGATAAAAAACGCTGTAAAAATAGTGAAATATTATTACAACGTACAGCAGCTGTTTCTATTGGAATATCTGTTAAGGTGTAATTTATTACTTTGATCAAAACTATATTTTCAGCATCATTACATCAGTCTTCAATATTACATGGTCCTTCAGAAATCCTTCTGATATATGAATTAGGACCAAAAAACAGTTATGGGGTATGTTTTTTAATACCCAGAATATCTGAAATCATCTTTCATAACATTAGGAGAATAAATCATCTTTCCAATGTCTGGTTTGTTAGAATATGACAATATCCGTCTGAGATACAACTATATACAATCGGGAATCTGAGGGAGTAAGAACATCTAAATATTGAGAAAATTGCCTTTAAAGTTGATCAAATGAAGTTTCTAGAAGTGCATATTACTAATCAGAAATGAGGTTTTGATATATTTACAGTAAAACATTTACAAAATATCTTTGTGTAGTTAAAGAGGTCATTTGATGCAAATTCAAGTTTTCCTTGGAGTGTTACAAGCTGTTAGTGCATCGATACCATCCCTGAGGTTACAAAATCAAAGAGATATTAAAGTTATGACTTGTCCACACCCTCCTAAAATGACATCTTTTGAACACACCTCCACTTTTCCACGTCACAGAGTGGGTTTTGTTTGTGCTTCCAAAACAGGACACGACTAGAAATCAGTGTTAAGTTGTTTCCAACACTGTTCCAGAACAGTTGAACACAAATATTGGAGTGTGTTCAGCAGAGGACTGATTCCTGAAGCTGACAGAGCAGTCTCTGCTGGCTGTGCACAGAGACTAGAAAGAGAGGCAAGAACAGTCTGCTGCTGACGACTCACAACCATTAAGATAGTGAGCTTTTCTTATTAAAAGAAGCAGCTGCTTACTATTCAAACGTGAGTTTGGGGTAGTGCTTGTTGTTTGTTGTTTCTCTGATCACGAATGCAGACATGCTGTTATGTTTGGAGTCCATGGAGAGGAAGCCCACCAGGGCCGATCAGACAGTTCTAGAGCTCTCCAGGGCAAAGCTGTCGGCGGAGAACTCCAGTTGGGTGGAGCAGACGGCGGAGAATAAATTTGGGGCGGAGCAGGCGGTGGAGACGTCCTCCTGGGCAGAGCAGGTGGCGGAGAAGCCCTCCGGGGCGGAGCAGGCGGCAGGGGAAGCCTTCCAGGGTGGGTCAGGTGGCGTGAACGCCCACCTGGGCGAAACAGACAGCGTGGCCATCTTCCGGGGCGGAGCAGATGGCGGCAGAGCTTTTCTGGTTCGGCCAGACAATGAAAACGCCCTCAAAGACCGAACAGCCTGAGTTAGCGCCCTTCTAGGCTGACTATACAGTGATCGCGCCCTCTAAGACCAGACAGACAATGAAGACGCCCTTTTGAGCCGAACCGACAGACATTGCGCCCTCGGGGACCACACTGACAGTAAACGCGCCCTCCTGCAACCAACAGTCAGTGATAACGTTGGCATCTCCAGTGGTCGTGCAGTCACTAGCGGACCCGGTGGAGTCTCTGAGTCACACACGGATTCTGGCGGCTCGGGCCATGGGGCCTCACAGTGAAAATGAACCCGGATCACTGACCGGGTCTGGCGGTTCCGGCCACCATGGTTCCAGATCACAGACGCTTTGTCTCATTAGGACAGACGCAAGTTTATTAGGAACTAGAATCTAAAACCATTTTGCAATATGATGCAAACTATGGAAAAAAGAATAGATTTAGACAGTATTGTTAATTTGTGTTCCGAAGATGAATGAAGTACTTACGGGTTTGGAACGACATGAGGGTGAGTGACTAATGACATAATTTTAATTTTGGGGTGAATTAACCCTTTATGATTTATGAGCTTGTAACTTTGATTTTCCTCATGTTTTATCAGTGAAGTGATTGTTCTCAGTGATACTTACTGAACTGATCTGTATTCTTTAATCGCAGGCAGCAGCTTCTGAAGAACTTTCATATTTTCTTTATTATTTAGTCCTGTAACAAATTTATTAAGATGAAACTCATTCAGTTCTTCTTCTGATGTCAACAACACAAAAACTAAAGCTGACCACTGAGATGAAGAGAGTTTGGTTTCCTTGATTCTTCCAGATGTCAGATACTGTTGTATTTCCTCCACTAGTGAATGATCACCAAGTTCATTCAGACAGTGGAACAGATTGATTTCTCTGGATTTCTCTGGAGAGTCAATGGTCCTGATCTTCTTCTTGATGTACTTAACTGTTTCCTCATTGCTGTCAGAGCAGTTTCTATTCAGTGTCATTATTTGTTGTAGAAGATTCTGTAGAGACTCCACTGAGAAACCCAGAAGAAACCGCAGGAAAAGATCCAGATGTCCATTTTTACTCCGTAGAGCCTCTTTCACAGCTCTCTGATGCAGCTCAGATAATGAAACCTGCTCTGATGAAATGTTCTGAAACCAGCTCTTCACTTTAGACCACAAACTTTGTTTGGTGATTTGGTCAGTCACATTTCTGTTGTGGTTTGTCCAGGAGAGGTGCACATATAGAGCTGCTAGATGTTCCTGAATGCTCAGATGAACAAAGCAGAAGACTTTCCCCTGATACAAGCCCAACTCCTCTCTGAAGATCTGAGAGCACAATCCTGAGTACACTAATGCTTCTGTCACATCAATGCCACACTCTCTCAGGTCTTCCTCATAGAAGATCAGGTTTCCTTTCACAAGCTGCTGAAAAGCCACTTTCCCCAGTTTGAGGATCATATCTTCATCTGTCACGTTCTTCTCATAGTCCTTCTCATGTTTGATGTTGATCTGAAGGATCAGGAAGTGTGTGTACATTTGAGTGAGAGTCTTGGGGATCTCTCCACTCTCTGCTTGACTCAGCATCTTCTCTAGAACAGCGGCTGAGATCCAGCAGAACACTGGGATGTGGCACATGATGTAGAGGCTCCTTGAGGACTTCAGGTGTGAGATGATTCTGTCGGCCAGACTCTGATCACTGATTCTCTTCCTGAAGTATTCCTCCTTCTGTGGATCATTGAAGCCTCGTACCTCTGTCACTCGATGGACACACTCAGAGGGGATGAGATCAGCTGCTGCTGGTCTGGAGGTGATCCAGATGAGAGCAGAGGGAAGCAGATTCCCCACAATGAGGTTCATCAGGAGCACATCTACTGAAGCTGATTCACTTACATCACACAACCTCACATCACTCTGAAAATCCAGAGACAGACGACACTCATCCAGACCATCAAAGATGAACAACACTTTATATTTCTCACTGGATATTTCCATTTCTTTTGTTTCAGGGAAAAAGACATGAAGAAGATCTGAAAGACTGAGTGTTTTGTCCTTCATCAGATTGAGTTCTCTGAAAGGAAGTGGAAATATGAGCTGGACGTCCTGATTCTCTTTCCCTTCAGCCCAGTCCAGGATGAACTTCTGCACAGAGACTGTTTTTCCAATGCCAGCACAGTTCTGATGTCTTTGTCTTGTCAAGGTAAAGGTGTAAAGATGTCCCTGCATTTGATGACTGTGTCCTCTGCTGCTGCTCTCCTGGATTGTGTCTCAATCTGTCTTCACCACTGATCTCTCCTCTCTCTGTGACGAAGAGCTCTGTGTAGATCTCATTCAGGAGTGTTGGGTTTCTCTGAGCCCCTGTTCCCTCACACAGACACTCACACTTCCTCTTCAGATTTGATCTCAGTGTGCTGAGGACTCCAAGGCTGAAAATAAAAAAGTTTGATTGGTTGTTTGCTATTTCACTCTTTTCATGTTAGTCAGTGTGTAATGTGTCTGTTTGAGTATAAACAATATCTACAAACTCACAACGCTTAAAGATCAGTGCAAACAAAGATATCCAGGGGTGCAACTACAAATCCATTCATTCCTGAATTCTGTCTTCTAATGATTTCAATAGATTTCGTCAGATCAGATCTATTTCTACACTTACCTGCACATACAGTAGCTCTGAGGAGCTTTATACATGGACGTGTGTGCGGTAGCTGTGCTGTATTAAAGCTTTAATCAGGATAAACCATGTATTAAAAGCTAACAGAAGCAGAAGCATTTACAAATAACAGAAATATCTAAAAGTGTGAGACAGCAACAAAAACATAGACGTACCATTAGGAGCCATGCTAGCACAGGTTCAGCACAATCCTCTTTAGGGGTGGGTGATACGACCACAATCTTATATAAACATAACTACATCCTGATAGATTTATTCTTTAAATAATATCTGGTACCATATAATTTTCATCCTTTTTGTCTCCAATGTCAGTATCAAACTTAAACATAAAAAACCCCACCAACGATCAAGCTCACTGAAAAAGGAGAGAACAGTGATGAAACAAGAAGAAAGTAACTGCAAGCAATAGAGGGGAAAACTCTACAAACGTTTTATAAATGAATTAAACTTCACGGTTAATTATATTATTATGAATCTATAATTACCTGACACCAGGCCGTGTATCTCTATGTCCTCTCCTGACTGAAGATGTGTGACTCTTCACAGACTCACAGCTGGGCTCTGATCTCTTCTGATCAACTCACCTGAAACAGAGACAAACGTTCATCCCTTAAATTACTGCATTTATCAAGATTAAACTTTAAACATGCAGCACTCATAACCTTTTCAATGTGCAGATAAATAAGATTTGAGAGTAGTGCGCTGCAGTGAGCATCAGTGAACATTAATTCAGTTCAGCTGCTGAGGCTGTAATCTTACAAATAAATGTGTTCAATGAGGGTTTTTACAAAGACATAAAAGAGGAAAATGTGATAGATTCAAGATACACTGTGTGCAAACGATCAGTTCTGTTTACACTAGAATAGCAGTATTTTCTTTAGCAAGTGCCTAAATCTAAAAAGTAGCATTTATTAATATATCATTAGTGAACTACTTTATTAAACAGTATAACGTGACATTCGGTGTATTAATATATATCGTTTAATTTAATTAATAGACTAATCTAAACATTTAATTTCATACAAAAATCTATTATTGTACTTCTGAATTTCATTTGATTTAATAAAATATTCAAATGTCTATGAAATCCTTCTTTTTTTTTTTGCAAAAGAGTGGAAGTTGATCTCGTATCTAAATCACTGAAATCAAATTCAGTATTATAGTGTAAGAACGACAACACATCCACCACTTCTAGTCTACTACTGATGAATAATAATATAAATGAATCAATCATATTAATTACCACAATTTATTTAGCAGAACATGTATTAAAAGAGAGAGAGAAAGAGGCCCCATAATTGTTCTTTCTGTGGTAATAAAACAGATGTTAAGGAGCGATAGCCTTTGCTATTACTTTAAACACATATATAATAGCAACGAGGCAAAAATAATAAGTTCAAATAAGGTACTAAATCAAAAAATCATGTGTTTTATTGAAGAAAACTGTTCGAATACACAATGAGTTATAAACAACTGAGCTATTAACAGCGAAGGCCTGCGGGGGGAGCCAGTCTGACGATTGTTTTAGCGTTTACTGCACGATCTAATCCTTGTGCAATATTAGATGTGATATATCTTCCATATTTGACCATTTCTTTAAGACAGAAAGACTAAGCCAGTGTAATTAAATCAATATGTGGACATCTAAACGCGTCGAATCAGAGCGAGCGCCTGAGCTTTTATTTTGAAACAGTGATGTATCCTCGCGTGTTTAGCTTAGATTTATGAACGATATATCTTACAAATCTGAAGAAATGGTGCCCAGATTAACGTTATAGTAAACCCAAACTCACACGATACCTGATAGCCGAACAGACAAGCCAGGATCATTTCAGAATAAGACCGTAGTCGTAAAACGTGGACCTACAGGATTCTCCCACACGTACAGGAGAATGTCCGTGTTGGGTCCAAAATGTCTTTTGAGTTTGTTCTTCTTATAAACTCAATGATTAGGTGCTTGGACACGAATCAGCAGGGGCTAACCAGACCCATGTGTTCCATCTCTCCTCACGGTGGGTCATGCCTGGAACATCTCCCCAGGGAGAGAGGCGTCCGGGACAGATGCCCGAGCCACCTCGGCTGGCCTCTCTCCATGCGGAGGAGCAGCGGATCTACTCCGAGCTCCTCCCGAGTGACCGAATCTCTAACCCTAACCCAGCCACCCTGCGGAGGAAACTCATTTCAGCCGCCTGTATCCTTTCTATTATTGTTAGCAGAACTGTTGCAAATAAACATACATTTTATATTTAAAATATAATCATTTATAACAAATGATACGTCTTCTTAATAAACACATATATATACACACACTTTTTTTTTTTTAAGTCGTCCCTCAGTGAGTTTGATGACACTGGTCGTGCCTTTTTCGTCGTCACAGGAACATTCGGCTTAAGATAACCAGGAAATGACATCACTCCTTTGACAAGTGCGTTGCAAACAACTAAATTATGACACACATCTGCTCTGTTCACTAAAGTCTCCACTAACACGGGGATGAGGATCAGTTTGAATACATGAATCCTCACACCTCTACATGAACTCTGTTGATCTTCACTCATTTCTACATTACTTTAATAAATGAGGCCCATTGGACTTATTATTATTATTTTATTTTTTAATGTAAATTTACAGTAGTTAAGAGTTTGACCCATATTTTCATCCAGATGTTATACCTGAGTCCAGGCTGTGATTCTCCACTCTTAAAGTTTACTGGCTGCTCCTGAGACGCATCACTCTTCACAGACTCAACTCTACTAAAACAGAGAGAGAAAGTAGAGCTCTTTAAATTACTGTAACACCTCAACTACACATTTAAATAACACTTTATTAACAATTGAGAACTAAAATGCAATCAAATGATATAAGTTAATATCAAATGTGATGCTGTAGTCATGTGTTTCTCCAGAAGTTATACCTGAGAGCAGGCGGTGAATCTTATTGATGGATCCATAGATGCTTCACTCTTCTGATCAACTAAAACTAAAAACATCATTTCTTTATTATTAGAATCATAGTAATATTCATATCATATCAATCATATTATAATTATAAATAACTAGAAGATGAAGAACAGAAAAAAACGTGTGTGCTACAAACCAGTGTGTTCTGCTTATGATGATGAATTTAGTTTGATCAATGACAGTGTGTGATATCAAGCAGTGTGTTTACAGAAATAACCGGAAGTAAATAACACATGTCTTCCGATTATTAATAATATTAAGACGCATATTTCAGCTGAATGAGATTTGGAGAAAGAAAACACAGCTGCTTTCAGTCAAACACATCATATCAATCACATGAACACAAATGCCCTTTAGTTTGAGTTTCTCGGTTTATCTCCTCCAGAATATTCATAGGTGTTCGCTCCGTCTCTTTCAATTCTTGTTGTTTGTGGCTTTCCAACTCGTCTGCGCATTTTTAACCGCCTTCTTCTCTCGAATTCTTCATCCAAGTGTTGTAGTATTGCGAAGCAGCCTCAGTCGGACTTCGTATTGGGCGCTCCATTACCGTTATTTGTTGTTGCCGTTGGGAATCCCATTGTGATTTCAGTCCACGAGCCCACTGGGGTGAGGATACTCCGTAATCACTTTGCGGTAAACTGGATGCGCGTACGCGTACACATCGCGAGGCTCAGCGTCGCTCCAGTTTCTGCAGTTTTGCAGTATTATTCTTGCTTGTGTCGGGTCTGTTCGTACAGAACAGTTGTGCCTTTACATCGT
>JAUCMU010000097.1:25602901-25616075 GCA_032275025.1 Enteromius treurensis
TTCCTATCTTTGTGGGGACAATTGGTCCCCATAAGGTGATAAATACCAGGTGCACACACACACACACACACACACACCTAAGAATTACAGTTTTTCCCAATTGTTTCCACACATTTTCTGAAAGCATGCCTCATATTGTCAGAACTCTACACGCATATCAAAAAGCACACACACACAATGGGCAAAACCCTTCAGTTCTCCTGAAAATTATACTTTTCTTTCAAAAGAATGTCATTTTGTTTTCTAATGACACACACAATCGATCAAATGAATAGACATTTATAAGAACCAGTTGATCACTGATGTGCTTACTGTAATGTAAAACAGTATGACCGCTTCTTCTCTATTCATCATAATGACTTACCGTAGGCCCACATAAGTGCATTGTGAAATATTTATGCATCTTCCATGGCTTGGAGAAGGGTTACACGTGTGTGTGGATTTCGGTCATACACTTTACATCTCCAGGCAGAAACAAAATTCTTCAATAGCATTGAGGAATGGAGAATATGGAGGGAGATAAACAAGTAAAAAATGTCTTATAAAAGCTCTATTTCCAAATGATGTGTTTACCCGTGTGATGAGTTAGTATGCAAAGCAAGGCAAGTGACTGCGATTTGAGTGTGAAGCAGGAATTGTGCTTGTAGTTCAGCAGAATTGGTTCAGGCCGGGGGTGCATCAGTTACATGTTGCAGTCATTGTGTCTCAAGTACAACTGATTGTGTGGAAACTACTATGAAAAACGGCAATATCATGACAAAGGTGTTTGCAGATGTTTGTGATCTTTTGAATGCAGTGATTAATTTTACAAGAAGAGGGAGGCGTTTTGGGTGTTCTTGGATCTGTGTGTAAAGTTTGGAAAAAAGAAGCATAGTTTAATTTCGTGAGTCTGACAGTGACTCGCTCTCAGATACACCGCTCCGCACTGTTGGTCATAGCCAAGAACAGCTGGTATTTTAGTTTGGTTGTCAGTTTATATCTTCCTGCATTTGCCTGTCAGTAATGTACCGTGGTAATATACCGTGGTAAAGTGTGCATGTGTTTACTGCTGACTCTGGTTCACTGCACTGGTTTATTTATGGAGTTCCTCTCATGTATTGACTCGCTGGATCTCAGTGTCTCCCACGTGCACCCAATTATACCGGTGTGTTTCCAGAGATCCCCAGACACACACACACACACACTCACACATACACTGGGAAATGTGGAATCGCAACAGTAAACAACTGAACACTTCCTAATGATTTCCATGTATGTGTGTGTGAGTGTGTGATAGTGTGTTTGTGTGTGTTACGCGAGAAGTGTGTGTTGTGTTTGGCAAAAAAGAAATTGAAATGCATGAAAACTGAGTCAAAGGCTGAGAATTAGTGTTTTGTAGATGTGGTGTGTTTCTGCTGTTTGAGAGTCAGCTTCAGAAACTGTGATGAAAGAAGAGTGTGTGTGTGTGTGTGTGTGTGTGCGGCGAAAAAACAACTCTAATAACAGCAACTACTAACCTCAGTTACTCTCCATTATTCCAGAGAAGGATGACAGCAGTCGATCAGAGTCACTCGATTCACATCTGTCTGTATTGTTTTTATTATGTAAGCGTATTCTGAAAGCAATAAAGCAGTTGATGCTGTTAAATGTTGAGTCAAACTCTTCCAGAGCGTTCTTTCACATGGTGCTTTTCATAAACTAAACTTGCAGGAACCCAAGGAGTCCGTCATGAAATGATGTGGAGGTAGAAACGCAGTGTGTCATTGTTCCGCGTGCACACACACTCATGTAGTTTCTCCATGTTTTCTGGGGTCTCTTCATAGGTGTAATGGTGTTTCTACTGTACAGAGTGTGTGGTATTGTCCTACACTGACCCTACACCTAAACCTACCCCTTACAGGAAACACAACACACTTTGAGATTCTCAAAACACTTCATTCTGTGTGATTTATAAGCTTGTTTCCTCATGGAGACCCAAGAAATGTCCCCAAAAGATAAACATTTACTGCTATTCCTATCATTGTGGACACAATTGGTCCCTATAACGTGATAAATACCAGGTGCACACACACACACACACACACACACACACACACCCGAGTCTCTATTGTGCGCGGCGCGCAGATGGCAGACGGATCCGGATCCAGCCGGACTCTGCTCCGGGTTTTCGCGGATCCCTCTTCAGATCAATGAACTCGCATCACCAAACTCTTCGCGCACGGAGAGCGAGCGGCGCGGCGCGGCGCGTCAGTCAGTCCGAGGAACCGCCGCGTGCGTCACGACCGGGATCGAGGATGGAGAATCGCGCAGTTTAACGGCTCGGTAACGCTCGCGCTGATCGTCTCCATTCACGGGAGCGCAGGATCCTCAGTCGCGCGGATTGATTGATTGACTAATAGCGGATTTTGCGGTGATTCTGACCATCATGGGCTGCGTCACTGGAGATATTCACCGGAGCAGACTTTACGCACTCCTTATCGGGCTGCATGTTCTCGCCGGTGTCTCCAAAACGCACGGTGAGTCGGTTTTACTCTCTTTACTCTTTGCCTCAGCTCAGCGGGCTGGTTTTTACGCACTTTGTGGATGGATAAGTTGGATTTTCGTCGCGGGAATCCGGTCGAACGCGAGCGCGCTGTGGAACGCACGGGTGGTCACTGGTTGACCACTGCTGGCTTTAACTTGGATTGTCTTCAGGGTCTGATTGTGCAAATGTGAATGTGCTGCTGTTTGATTCAAGGCTTCTGCTTGACGGAGAAGCACACACACACACACACACACACACACACACACACACACACACACAGTATTAACTCAATCGTAGCATCTTGTTGCGTTTCTGTCATCGCTTTAGTGTGTCATAAAGTTTGATTTCATAACGTCAGGTGGTGTTTGGCTCATTATTGTGATGCCGTGATGCTGTACGTGTGACAGTCAGCAGGTGCTCCTGATGCGGTTATTGATCCGTGACGCGCGTCCTGATCGATGCGTCACTGCGGGACGCGCGCCGTGGGATTGTGTTTGTTGCATATAGCTCCTATATTCTGCTGGCAAGCTGCATTTGTTGTAAAGGAGAGTAGAAGGAATGTTCTGGAGGTTCAGCATGAACCGCTGCGCCACCGCACGCCGCGCTCTCCATTAAGCTGCTGTATTTACCGGCGACGCCAGCAGAGGAGCAGTGTTTCACCACGGTACTTCACGGGCTCTCGGGCTTTGCTGCCATTCATGTACAGATTTGCATATGTATAGAAGGCTAAACCAGCTAGATCGGGGATTTATTGACATTTATTCACGCGTTATTCGCAGCGCTTCCTCCTCATCAGGTGGCAGCAATGCTAAACTCTAGACTGGCCAAAGCAATAGAGGTTAATAAGAAGGATGCATTGCTCGAAAGTTGAATCACAAACCTCGTTCTGGACAGATTCGTTAGTTTATTTTAATAGCAGTTGGTTTCACTGATGTGTGTGGTTCATGAAGAACCGTGGAAGCTCTAAATGTTCTTTGAAAAATAAAGTTTTTTTCCCCACACACTGATTTCAATAGGAAAACCATTTATATTTACCTGATACCTGACCATTTTTCTAAGTGTGAAGAATGTTGGAATTATCTGAAGAACCTTTTCTTTGCTATAAAGACTCTTCTGTGCAATGGACAGATTTAATGGATGTTCTGAAGGTTCTTTATAGAGGACCAGTACCAATAAAGAAGCCTTATTTTGTAAGGTTCTTCATATTATTCAAACTTAGAAAAAAATGCACTGAAAGGTGGTTCATCACTGTGAAAGAAAAAAAAAACCAGTTATTTTTAAGAGTCTGGTTCAGAATAATCAAGGTGTTTCACCACGATGGAAAACAGGCGAATATCGGATCATTTCCCAATGACCAGGTCTGGGAACCTATGCATTTATGCTGATCTAGAAATCACGTGGAGTTGGATTCAATCGATTCATGTTTTACGTCCAGTTCTTGTGAATTGATGCAGGGTATGCATATAAAATCATCTGTGTCATGATATTCAGATTCAGATCGTATCAGCCCCGTTACTCTTGAAGTAAACTGAGTCCTGCTCCTCTCACAGCCGACTGGAGAGAATCTCACACCTGCTGTTTTCATGTAAATTCATGATTGTGTTTTTAACACTGATTGTTAATTTTCTGCAAACATCTCAATTGGAAGCAGATGTGTGTGTCAGGAGCTCAGGAGACACAGGTGCTGGAGTCAAGTTCTCCATATGGATCTGAAGCAATGTCGCACACATGTCTTGCACTTTCGATTAAATCAAACCCCTGTGGAAGAGAAACATATATGTTGAGTCTAAACGAACCATCAGGTGATTCCCCAGGTCATGTGTCTTGTTTGTGTCTAGTAGGTTTTCAGTGAAGAAATGCTTTCAAACTCATTATTTCATAAAAACATCAGTGCTATTTAATTTCTCGTCTCGAGATGATCATGATGTTTGTGGAGGGAAAAATTAAGGTTTTTATTGGCATTGGGGGTTCCAAGAACAACATCCATATGTTTTTGCATTGGATAAAAGATTTACAATAAAAAGATTCTATACTCTTAAAAAGAAAGGTGCTTTAGGATGCCATAGAAGAACCTGTTTTGTCTAAATGGATCCATGAAGAACCTTTCTGTTTCTCTGAAACACTTTTTTATACATAGTTAATTCTTTTTCTTATTTTTGAACATATTTCTGATAGTTTAGGGGGACAGTTGTGGCCTAATGGATAGGGTTAGGGTTAGGGGGACCTTCAATACCACGACTGAGGTGAGACCCTTGAGCAAGGCTCCGCAGCACTGGCTGCCCACTGCTCCCTCCGAGTGTGTGTGTGTGTGTGTGTGTGTGGTTGATCACTTCTCACTCCTGTGTGTGTGCACATTGGATGGGTTAAACGCAGAGCACAAATTCCTAGAATGGGAAATCATACCTGGCCACATGTCATGTCCTTTTAAACATCATTTCAAAGTAATGTTCATGTAATACAATTTGTGATCAGGGTTTTAGTGCCAGACATGAGTGATCCCTCAAATCCTGTGCACTGTTGAACAAGTGCACTAAATGATGAGTGTCGACTTGTAAAGTCCTGTGGGCCAATGGTAATCTTCCTCTGATCACGTGGTTGGGTCTGAAGCTCCAGATGTGTGTTTGTGGATGAAGCAGATGTGTTCTCCTCCAGAAACTCACCGGCTGAGTTCTGCAGCAGGTGTCTGCATGCGCTCGCTGCTTTAGCTCAATCTCTTTTACTCTCTTTCTACCCAATTCCCTGCTTTTGTTCGCGGATCGATCTGTGTTCAGGTATTACATGGAGCTGAGCTACTTCAGAAGTCTGGACTCGATAGTTTGTGATTTTCCCCTCAATCAGATGAAGCAGGCGACTGGAATCACAAACACGTCTCAGACTGTCAGCCGGCGCTGGTGATTAAAGGGCCCCTATTACGGGGAATGAATGGGTCATATTTTTGTTTCGAGAGTCTCCAACAACAGGTTGACATAAAACACGTTCATTGTCTTATAATATGTGTTTATCTTAACCTTACTTCCTCAACCACTCCCAAACCATTTCCTCAACCATTCATTTTTCCGAGCCCCTCCTCTGAGTGACTCTAATCTGCGGTGATTGGTCTCATGTTCATCTCATCATGTCTGTATGTCTGATGAAGCGGTGTTTGTGATGCAGTGCTGCTTTGTGTACAGCGTTACCATGGAAACAGATATTTTACCGCTCATGAAGAGACACCTAGTGGTGTAGCATTTTCATTCAGACCAATGAGAAGAGACCAAGGAGTGGGCAGACAATATGCTAATGTTTCATGATGACGTCACAGCTCAGGGTTTGTTTTAAGTGATTCAGAGTCGACTCTTTCTTCTGAGAGACGATAGCAGGGTTTTTTAAAAGGGTTTATTGCTTTTATAAAATAGCTATTCCATATACATAGCAATGATTCACAAAATAAAATAAAACAAAACAAATAAAATGTAATGATATTAATAAAAACAGTATTCTTCCACCAAACAATATAGTTCCTCAGAAAAAGTTGTGGTTGCTGAGCAACGACAGAAATGTTTGCAGAGTCATTTTCAACAGCTTAGAAACCAATCAGAATGAAGGAGTGGAGCAGCGGTGAGTGTTTGGCAGTGATGCTGTGTGAATGACTCTGTTAGGATGTTTATGTTCAGATGTTTAACACCTACACCTTCGGAGATGCAAGCGTACGACTCGTGAAACATGATGAGGTGCCGGTATGGCTGCCGTGATCTCAGGAGAGATGTGTGTGAATACACACTCAATTATACAAACAGTCCTTTATTTCATTCAGTTTTTTCAAAGCAAAACATATTGTTTCTGTGATAGATTGGGTGGTTATCTGGCAGAGAACTTTTATTTATTTATGTGGAAAAGCTCTGTCAGAATACTGTGCTTTATATTTAATTTCTCTGATTAGTGTAAATGAGCAACAGTGTTGCAAGAGTTTGCATTGCACTTCCTTATGAGGATGATTTAGGCGTGTTTGGCGTGCTGTCCGAGTGGGTCGACGAACGCCAAGCCCTAGTTGTTTGAACCCTAGTGAGGTCGTCCAGCTCCACTGACCCCAACCCATCCACATCCCCCCCCCCCCCCGGCAGGAAGACGCGGAATGAGGTGGAGAAGGGGTGGAGGCGAGATGCATAACGAGATATGGAAGGGCAGGTAGTAGTGTTCAATTAGTGTTATTTAATAATCAGTATTCAGTCTCATAACCACTAACAGAAACACATTTCCAGCTGGTCCTTTGAGCTCAGTCGGTGTTTGCTTCTCTGAAACAATGTTTGATCAGAGTTTGACGTGTCTTTTGAAGCTGCGCCGAAGAATCACATGACAGCCGTCAATCACTCCGTCACTGAACACTGAACCCAGTCTGACAGATAACTGAGGAGTTTAATAGTTGAATATGTTTAATATCCTTCCAGAGTTGCTGGTTTGTCTGTATTCAGTGCTGGCGGTGTTTATCGGAGGTTTAAAGTCTTTGTGTCAGTCAAAGATGGCGTGTTGCGCTTGTCATTTTCATAACTCCTTTCAAGAGCCCTCGAGCTCAACAGCTAATCATGCTGTGAATTAATAATGACACTGTTCCTCCTGTGATGCTGCGTGACGGGAGACTCTTCCACGCGGTCCAAACGCTCTTGTGCATCGCTAATCTCCGTAAGTGCTCATAATTTCAGCCGCTGTGCTTCGGTGAGAGCGTCACAAACACACGCGTGAGGTTACACACTGCACCAAGCCTATACTGATTGAATCATGACTGAAACACGTGTGTTTGATTGTAATGTATATATGAGCCTGGAGCAGTCATAGCGCTGGTAAATTTGTAGCAATAGCCAACAAAACATTTTATGGCTTAGAATTATCGTTTTATCTTCATAGACATTAAGTAAAGAGAGTTTGTACATTTCCTACAGTAAATATATCAACACTGAATTTTTGGTTAGTAATATGCTTTGCTAATAACTTCACGTTAAAGATGATTTTCTCAATATTTAGATGTTTCTGCTCCCTCAGATTCCGGATCTTCTAATAGTTGTATCTCAGATAAATATAGTCCTCTCCTAACAAACCAGACATCAGTGGAGAGAGGATTTATTCAGGTGATGCATAAATCACAATAAAAAAGACCCCCATATTTAAATAAAACATCAGATTCATGTATTTAGCATTTGATCTCTCTGATTAGGTTGTGTTGTGTATGATCACGAAACTAGCTCCTTGTTAGAAGTATTGAAGTATGTTTAATGAGGAAGAAAGCTCATTTTATACAGTACAGCTCATTTAATGAGATTAAGCCATTTTTAGGGTGATTCAGTAATATTCGCTTTTCCTAATTATATAGTCTCAAATAAACGATTCAGTGTATTTGAATCAATAAAATCAATGATTCAGTGAGTCACCATTCCTGTTTTAAAGCTGCTGTTGACCTGAGAGTTTCTCCAGAAGTCTATAAACACAAAAAGAAAACAATTCAAATACAATACAATGTTATGTGTAATAAAATGGAATGACAGTGAAAAAAGTATATAATAACATGTTGATTATAAATCGATGTTCTCAGCAGATGTTTGGTGAGTGTGGAGATATGTTGTAGGTCTCTGCTGCGTTTGGAGCAGGACGATCTGTTCTCTGAGAGCTGAATGTCAGAGGTTTGTTGGTGACGAGCAGCGGTTCTATCTTCGTTAATAAGCCGCTCGAGACACACAACTGTGTTTTGGTCTCGTGTCATTAAAACCCTGGCCTCCAGTGACTCGTTATGAGGGGCCGGTGACGTCTGCCACAGCGGACCGGAGGCTCTCATCATCTTCATCTGTGACGAGACCCTTGGCTGATCCAGAGCGACGGATGAGGTGTTTGTGGAGAGCTTGTGCTCTGAAGGTTAATGGAAGAGCCCAGAATCTCATTAGTTAGAGATTGCTGGAGATTTGTGTCCGGTGTCCTCGGCGGTTTCTCACTGCTTTTGTGAAGAACTGCATAAATATACAGAGATTCTTTTTAGACACAAGTGTATTCTGCCTGTAGATCCAGTGAAACTATGGTGCCCGATGTTGTTTGGTCCTCAGCATTATTTCCTTAGTTCCTCAGAAAGAGTGACCGATTCCTTTAAGAAACAGTGACTGTCAAACTCTCGTGGGGACTCCTGTGATTCAGATATTCTGTTGTAACAGTGTGTGTGTGTGTGTGTTTTCTCTGCTGTTTTGCGTCAGATGGAGTGTGTTTTGCTCGAACGACTCGATGAATAACTCATCACATGTAAAGACGGGCGTCTTCGCTGTGATTAATGTTTGCCGGTGGTTAGAGAGTGCTTGTCCTACTTTACGTCGGCTGCTGGAGAAAATAGATTTCTCTGAAAGCTGGAGGAAAAGCCTTCTTAATTAAAGCCTTAATTAGTGAATTAATGTGATCTTACAGAGGCTCGTCCCTTCACACACACACACACACACACACACACACACACATCAGTGTGAAAGTCTCGCTTCATAAGCTTCAGATTCACTTTGATTTCATCTTTCTACTACAGTACGCTTCTATTATTCAGAGATCTCGTACTTTCATATCTTCATCTGTACATGTGCCGAAGGAGACGTTTTTCTTCTGAAACATACTGTTTGATTTATTGAGGCATCTAAAATGTGAACATCATTAAATATTTACAGCTAAAAAATAGTTGTATATCGGTTTAGATGACCTACCTTAAAGAGTTTTAAAGAGAATATAAAAGAACACAAATAGACATAACTGTGCAGTTGTAGTCTCTCATCACACGCCCACCGCTAAACCATGTCTCCAAATCACACTCAGTCATTTACTGCACAAACGTCAAAAGGTGACAACAAAGGCCTAACCTGACCCAGGCTTTCCTTTGCGCTTGTGTGGATCCCATGAAACTGATTATTTGTGATGTTATGTTGTGTATATGAATGCAGATGATGGTTACTGATCCAGTAATAGCAGAAGAAGCCTCCGTCAGATCATCCGTGTTTGTGCGTGTTCGGTTGAACCGAGAGATGCTGGAAATCTCCGAGAGCATCATCAACCTGTTTCCAAGCGTTGGGTTGAGTTTCTGTGCATCTGTGTGAGCGTGACCAAAGCAGATCTGATTCGCATCTGTTCTGCTGCAGCTCGTCTGCGTGAAGGACGGCCATCTCCGAGTGCTTATTCACACTTCAGACAAACAGATGGAGGCCTGCTTCCTCTCACACACACACACACACACACACACACACGATACTGAACACTCGCTTCGCTCACTCGTTCAGCTCGGCCTGACTCTTGATATTTAAGATGATGTGTGTTTTCACTCGTTGTTCTCTGTCATGAAGTGAAGGTAGTAAATAAAAGAGTGAAGTTCCTAAATGAACAATCCTAAATATCTCCCTTTTCGGGGCTGAACTAATTAATGTTTATGATCACGGCTGGACTTCAGAACTCTATGATTTCATTTCCAAAGTAGAAACTTTGCTGCTGTCAATTTCACACTTCAGTGGCTGAATGTAAATGTTTTTATTGTGCACATAATTGCATGTGCATTAAAATTGAATATGCATTAGATTTCATTTCAAACTGTGGATGTATTCAGAAGACACAAGTTCATTTATTTACAATATTTATATTGTAAGGGACTTTGGATTAAAGCTTCTGCCAGATGTCAGCAGTTTGTGACCCATGATGCTGGTGTTTTACAGCGAGGGCTCTGGATTTCCTTACAAAGCCCTTCTTTCTGGTTGTGGATGAAGAAGAAGAGCTGAACGTTCCTCAGAGCTATGGGCTGGATAAAAGAGCCAATGAAGAACATAAATCTCACATTCAGATGGCTCTGCTGGATCTTAGATGTGTTGTGACTGCATTGGGTTGCGTAGGAATCCAGCGTTTATCGTCTCGGTGACTCCACACGCTCAACGCTCATTCTACAACATAATCTGCTGTTATCTGATGACAGATTAAGGGAGATTCTGCATGAGCCGTATCACACTGACCGGATCTGTGCGAGACGAGAGGATGATAAACAAACTGCTGTGGAAATAAAAGGCGAGCCGATGACATCTCGTCCTCAAAAGAGCCGCGTGTTCAAAGGGTCACTCTTCATTTCCATCACAATTGGACCCATCTGTCCACGCTTGGCCCACCGTCAGCTGTGTGTGTGTGTGTGTGTGTTGCTCCTGACCTGCTGCTGTGTGTGTTTCTCAAGGCCTTTGTTCATCTCATCTGCATTAATGGACGAGTTCAGCAAAATAACATTTGGTCATTAACCGTTTCTCCTCCAGAGCTATCGGGCTTGCTCTGGTTGTTACATTACCCACCCACCCACCGGCGTTCAGTTTTATTATGCAAATAGAGACTGTTTAGTTCAGCCGCATAACAGATGCTTCAATTAATGAAATACCAAGTCAAAATGATGACATACGAGTCAAGTATGAGATAAAGTCAAAATGATGAAGTATGAGATGGTCCAAGCTGACATACTAAATTGGATTTAAGACATAAAAAGTCTAAAAATTATGAGATAAAAAAAAAAAAGTCAAATAAAGTCAAGTGTGAGATAAAGGGAAAACATATTTTTATATTCGGTTACTGACATTCTAACTCTAGATTATGACATAAACAGTCAAGTATGAGAGAACTGAGTCATAAAGGCATAATTATGTGATATTAGATAATTATTGACGAAGTTACAATTAGTTACTAAATATCTGTCATGATATATTAAGTCTGACTTATGATAAAGTCATAATTATGGTAGAAAAAGTTAATTATTCAGCAATTAGAAATGAAAATGATGACAAGGTCATACATTTGAGGCCAATAATGAGATGTAAAGTCAAATATTGTGACACTTATGAAATGGAGATTTTGACATAGTTCTTAACTTTTTGTCGAAATTATCTCACAATGACAACATATTAATGAATCATTAAGTCTAAGGAAATCTGATCTATATACAGTGTGTGTAATATTAATATTGATGCTGTTGGAAGCTGATGAGTCGTTGGGTAAGTTAGTATCCTCACAATCGAATCCCAGCAGGACTCTCTTCTGCTGGACTCAGATATCAGTCTCACTCAGGTCTTTTCTGCGTGAGCCTGATGAAGATACCATGAGGTGCAGCGGGTTAATTTAACCACAGCCAGAGATTAATACTGTCAGATTCAGTCACGCAGGAATAGCCGTCTCTCTCGCCGCCTGTTGACATGTGTAATATCAATTGAAGGATCACTAAAGCAGGCAGAACGCTGGCTGGAATTGGAGTGAAATGCATGCAAAGTCATTTGCAGCCCACCGTCTCATGCGATTTTCAGGCCTGGAGTGATGCTTTGAGCCCGTTTATAACAGCAGAACAGGCCAGTGCTGTGCTTTCACAGTGTTTATTAGCGTTCAGCTCACGCTAAAATGATGCAGTTTGTCTCCCAAACACGGCATTGAACATCACTGACGATGTGTGCCTTTGCTTCTACAAGGGCGTCTGGGATCATTTGCATTCAGCTGGTGATGTGAGTTTCACTAATGGAGCGCCGCTACGTCCTTCTCTTTAATCAGCGCTGCTTTGAGGGGCGTTTCCAGCAGGTTTTGCCATCTTACATGGACTACGAATACACATACAGATACACACAGCTGTGAAGGACATGAACACATCTGACACACGACACAGACGTTTCAAACAAGCACTAAAATACACTGAAAATGCTGCAGGATTTACTTTGAAGCCATCTTCACTCAGTAATGGTAATAACTATGAATTAAACATGGAATTTTGAAGTAGGAAAAGAAAAGTTTACCACAAGGGCAAACATTAAAAGTAATTCAATATGGCAGCTGTTGAGTGAATCGGTGTTTTTGAAACAGTTCAGGAGAATGAATGATTCGGCGACAGTCAGTTGTTGTGTACTTGGATGAAGCAGTTGAATGAAAAGAAATTCACTTTGCTCTCAAAGGAAACTATACTAGTACAGTTACTAGCGTATCTTTTGTGGCAGAATTAGTGACATCCGTATATTGCTCTGAAATTGAACTGAACTGGTTGAACGAATGATTCAATGACTCACTCGTAATCATTTTGTTCAGTGCTGTTGAATGAATTGCTAAAATGAACAATTCAGACTCACCTACTGCTGAAAGACTCTCGTTACTCCCTAAAAAATTAAATAAAGAAAGAAAGAAAATAAAGAAATATGTTACTTAAGAAACTAATTGTTTACAAATTACATTCAAAAGCCTTTTCACACCAAAAGTGAATTGAATCCGCCTCATAACTAAAATGAATCCCAAATGTGTCATTGTTCTTTATTAGAATGGTTGAACCGGACAATCAGTGGCCAGTAGCAAAGACACTGGTCAATAAAATGGGATATTAAATACATACATATTTAGCTTATTTAACATATTTCATTATTGCCGGTTAGTGTAATATTCTCAGTTTGTCTTGATGGATTGTGAGGAGCACTGAATGTGTTTTTGAGTATATACATGTTGATATTCAGTCCAGAACTTCTCAACCTGGCAACCCCAGAGCTGTCAGTCAATACATGAGAAACAAAGGAATTGGAGAAAAAGTTATGTGTTACTTATCTCATTACTTAAAGTGCCCCTATTATGCATTTTCAAAAATGATTGTTCATGCAGTGTGTCATGTAGCTGTATGTGAACATAAACTATCTGCAAAGTTGTGACGCTGAC
>JAUCMU010000097.1:25618416-25633398 GCA_032275025.1 Enteromius treurensis
TAGCACACATATTCTGAATGCCTTTGGCAGAATTCAAATGAGCCGTTTTAATCTACATTAATCTAGATTAAAAAAAAAAATCTATGTCCACCCCTAGTATTCACACACCGCTCACAATGCTCTGTATTTCTGATTTCTACCAACATGAGGTCAGGAGACTCGCCAGTCAATAAATAAGAAAACAAAGTAACTGGCGTTCCTTTTTTAAAAAAGTAACTCAGTTATATTACTCTAAAATTAAGAAGTAATGCATTACTTTACTAGTTACTTGAAAAAAGTAATATTATTACGTAACTCGCGTAACATGTAATGTGTTACCCCCAACACTGGTGATGGGGAGTAACCACTACTAGTTACATGTCACTAAGTTACGTGATTTAATTACAAAATAAAGGTCATTGTAAAAAACGTGTACTTGTTAACAATAACATATGAGGTGGCATATATTAAGAATGTTTTTCCCAAACACCCCCATACTGATTTCTTCATAAATAGCCTCCAGTGTTTCAGGAGCTGGGCACACAGAATAGAAAGCATGCTTATTCAATAGTTGTTTTATTTCCTGTTTGGGTTTATGTGTTTTTGCTTTATTTTGTAGGATTGACTGTTTTTTCCAAGACATTAGTAGATGTCAGTGTTTCTCTCATAGCTGTGCAAATATTTGATAAAAAAAAACAGTGTCACGACAATTTTTTGTTATAGTTTGAAATCTTTATTTAACCTCAGAAGGATCTCAAAGTAAATAGTGGTTTTGTGGTGGATGTGCATTGAAATTAAATTATTATAACCTTGATAGTAATATGCTGAAAAAAGCGATATGGCAAAAAATGTCTATCACAAATTTTCATAATTCTTGTCAGCAATGTCAAAATCAAACCAATACAAGCCTAAAAAGATATGCACACAAGAATTGATAGATTGAACTGAAATTTAAATTTTACAAGTATCTGATGACATGTTGAGAGAACCCTTCCAGCACTGCTCATGTGTTTATTCCTCTGCAGGATGGGTTTCCTTCTCTCCAAAGCCATGGAGCAGAACTTCCAGAAGCAGCAGGAGTTTATGCAGGTCAACGCTCGGCTGCAGGTGCGTCTGCGGCACAAGTGTCCGGAATCACGTGTCGCTTTGAGCTTTTAAGGTCATGTTAAATATTGTGCACATGATCCAGAGGGCTTCCTCGGGTCCTGGCCGCTCTTCATTTTTACACGTTTCCGCTGGTCTCCTGTTTGCCGAGAGCCACAAGCGTTTTATTGCAATCGCGTCCTGCACAAAATGCTCTTTTTCTGATGGATCTCGGCCCGTGAGGCAGTCATCTTCGGTGACATTATGAAGAGAAAAATCTCCACCCGCTGACAGATTATGAAGAATTCAGTAAAATATGGTTGTATTTGTTGGTTGCCCGGCCGTACGGCCCACAGATATGAGCTCATAAAGCTCTGATGAGTCACACACTCCACCTTTGTCTTCCCTGCTCGTCATATTTCTTCCAACAGAATTACTTTTCCAGCTTTAGTCTTTGTTAGGTTGAGTATCATTTGGATTTATACAAATGGACGTCTAATTCCGATTCTGGTTATCGCTTGTATTTTTAATTCCAATGTGGTTGAAAAAATGAAGCCAAACAATTAGATATCAAACATATTTATTTTGTGTCTCTATTTGGGCAAGATTTAATTGCTGCTGAATCCCATGAAAAAAATCAGCCGGCTAAATAAATATTGTTTGTGTGCAGAATAGAGCCGAACGATTCGGGATAAATTGAGACTTTTTTTAATGGAGGTTGTAGTTGTCTCGACATTTTAAAGAAAAATATTAGTCAACTAAACATGGAATTGTTGAATGGAATGATTCTGTGTGGATCAATCAGTGTTTTTGAGTGAATTATTCAAAGACAAATACATTTTGAACAGCTCATTTTCACCAGCTACAAGAAGTTGAAAGATTGGAATCTGGAATTGATTTCGGTTCCCAATACTAGATATGAGATCACAAAATAACTCTATATTAATTTCACTGGACCATTAAAACAACTCCTTCCATTGCTTGTGGACTAAAATATCCTTCTATCTATACCTGTAACACATCAGTGGTGTCTTCAGCGGATTGTTCATTTCTCTCTGGGATCGGTCAGTGCAGGTATTTCTGACCCACCGGCGCGTTCAGACGCTCATAAATACTCGTTATCACCCACAATCTAATAAACGTCCTGGAGCTCCTCCAGCTCTTCCAGGAGTGTGTGCTCATCTTTCTAAATATTGTTGTTCCTCATTGAACATCATATTTACTCCTTTTCTTTTTTTAGGATAATGAAAAATCATGATCTTTGTGCTTCACGAATGCCACCAGGTCACATGGAGCGGATAAAGTCCTGGTTCGCTTGTCATCATGTTACTCCACATTCATACACTCTTTGTCTTCTTTAAGAGACGATCAGCAGGCGTCTGTGTGTGTGTGTGTGTGTGTGTGCTTCACGTCTGCTGATGTCATGTCATGGTTTCAAGAGAAACAGATCCAAATTACATTCTCTACTGCTTTGAAATCTCACAAGTTATGTTTTATAATGACATGCATCTCTATACACTGGCGCAGGATGTATCGCGTCTCTAAGATGTGCTAATCTCACGAGTTTGTCTACAGCAGCACAGAAAGCAAAGTTTCCTTACTTTAAGCAAAGAAATTCCAGTGTCCTCTTGGCTCATATGGAAATCCTCTGATGGATCCTGATCAGTGTTGTGTTTTGTTCTCGTCACTAACCTGCCTATGACAGATACCAGAAGGGAAAAAAGTTTGTTACATTTAAGTTTTATCTTATTCACACCCTGTGCCCGTGTGAGGTATGTTTTATTACCGATGTGAACTCTTTATTTAACGTTTTAAAAAACCCTCCGGACCCTTTGTAATATAACTCTGATCGGATTCGCCTGAAAGAAGAAAGTCATGTACACCTAGGATTTGTTTAGGTTTATGGTAGTTTTGGGGGGAACTGACTGTTTAAGGGCTGCGGCGTCTCAGATGTAGATGACGGCTGACCCCGAGGACGTGTCCGGCTCCATTACGCTGTCAGACTGACTTCCGCTGGAGATAATCGTGACTCGTTGGCGTTTGACCGGCTGTCAGCAGTTCAGCTCTCCTTTCTTTGTTTGTCACTTCCGCTGCTCTGAAATTGAAGCTAATGACATTTTAATTGTCCTGAAAGGGGAAGATGATCAAATTGTGGGTTACGTGTGAAAGCTGACGGACGCTTCTCAGAAGCTTTTTTAAAACAGAAGCTTTTAAACCAAGAGAGAAAGACACCTCTGTGACGCCGTCAGATCTGATAGTTATAACACAAATGTTTTTTGTATACTTCTTGTATTTGATGTAAATGCACTGTTTCTCTGTCCTGTGGAGTGAGTAAAAGCATGCGTTTCCTCATATAAACTGGGCCAAGTTCAGGTCATTGCAGTCTATCAATCTTTCGTCTGTTTCACGGTTAACAGACGCGTGGCCTTTCAGGGAAATGTCAGTGAGTTTTCACTTCATCACCTCTCACCGAGTCAGAGTTGATCCCTGGAGTGAAGCGTGTTTGCGGCTCATCAGCGGAGCTTCAGTTCCAGCTCATGTCTCAGTGGTTCTCCAGCGCTGGAACACTGCAGTTAAACACGGTTATAAATCTTGTTCTGGAGCGAGGTTCAACGGAGCAGAAGCATTCAGAGATTTCAATCATTACATGGGAATTAGAAATCATCGTGTGTTCATTCATCACTCTTTCTAATGCTTTCTGTTTACTGTAGTAAAGGAGCATCTCTTGAGATCCTGGAAATGTTGCTAATTAGGCCTCAGCAGGAGTAAATGAGCGTGAGGTGTCTGCCTGCTGTTGTAGATGTTATACGTGATGTTTCTGTGAGACTGCTTCACGATGGTGGTGAGATGTGTTAGAGTCTTTATTGACAGCACCTGCAGATAAACACTTGACTTTCAGATGAGTTTGAAGCAACTTCATTTACATGACACTAAATTATAATCAGATTGATCGCTTAGTCGGACTGAAAAGCCTTCATGGAAACACTTCAGTTGATGCAAATTAAACTTTCACCCGAATTAAAGTGTTGCTGTAGACCTGAAATCATATTATTAATTATGTTATTCATAATTGTGATCATATGATGTTGCTAAAAAGGACATTATTTTGTGTATTTGGTGAAATGCAATGGTTTTTTAGGCGGTTTAAGGTTCAAAAACACATTATTTTCCACATTTTCCACCTCCTGAAACGGCTCGATTTGTACAAAGCTCATCGTTCTGTGCTCTGATTGGTCAGCTATCCAGTGCGCTGCGATTGGTCGAATACCTCAAGCGTTTGATGGAAATGCTCCGCCCCTTACCATAACGTGATGCTAAGACACCTAAACAATAAAACACATTACAAAGCAGTGAGACATAATCACTGATGATCATGACTTAGTTCTGTCTTTGTACACGTGGTGTTGCATCACGCCTCGTAAACATAACAGCACGTCTGCACAAAGAAAGTAGTTTGACTTTCACAACGACACACAGCGTCTCCAGAACATGGCGCCCGCAGCAACACTACATACAGAAGAATAGCTCCGCCTTCGTTCTTTGTGGAAACATTTGGATGGTGTTCTGTTTGTTTGTCCATGAATTACATGGGTTTCACACCCATTCTGCATCCTGTGTGTGTGTGTGTGTGTGTGTGTGAGAGAGAAAGAAAGAGACAGGGTCACATCACAGTGGAGTCATTCATGGCTTGTGTACTGTAAAATACACACAAGCGTTACGTTGTCAGCTAGCCAATCAGAGCAGACTGTGCTTGTCAGAAGGAGGGTCTTTCTAGAAAAAGCTGTGTTTGAGAGCATGTCAAAATATTCTGTTACACCAAATAATGATCTTTAAAATGCCATCAAATGACCCCTTTATCACTTTTATTTGTACTTGCATTCAGCTGAGCAGATGAAAAGACTCTTCAGGTGTCCTTCATTCAGAACTGGACTTGATGACCGCATGTTCATCACAATCACTCAGTATATGATCATATTCACAGAGAAATCAAGCCTCGGGCTGATCTCTGGAGAGAAAAACCACAGTCTCAGTTAAATCAGAAAACACGCGTATCCTGAAGACATGTGACTGATGTTCCTCAGAAATACACACCTCTCATGAGACCGAGTCTCAGTTCATCTATCGGCTTGAATTAAAACCGTACTCTGTTTTAACTCTGCGCAGTGCATTCTGGGATTCATGTGAATTTGGCTGAATAAAGGCACCATTTTGATTAGCATTTAAATGACTTAAAGTCATTAAGTATAATATTTATTTTATGTAGATGAAAGCAAAGTCATCACTGTCTTTGTTCTGCTGAACACAAAGAAGAAAGTTTGTAAGCAGGCTGTTTTGGTCACCATTGACTTCCATAGGATTTTTTTTTTCTTACTACCGTGGTGACTCAAAACAGCCTGCTTACAAACTTTCTTCAGAATATCTTTCTTTATCTTTTTTAATGAAAGAATAAAAATGCTTACAATTCTGCATTTTTTCTAGGTGACTATTCAGATGTACACTGCCGCTCAAAAAGATTATATTTCAAGTTATTTGCTAAAAACATTTGATTAAAAGAGTGAAATTACCATTTCAAATAACAACAAAGTTCCTTAAAATAAAATATGTTAACTTAAATCAAATAAAATACATTAAATATTTTTTAACAAATTACTGTATTCGTATAAACTGTATATAAAATATATCAAAAATTATTTAGCAAATATATCATAACATAACATATTTTAAAATGTAATTAAAATTAATATAAACTAAAAACTGTATAAAATAAAATAATTGAAAACTATTAATAAAATATATTAAAAACAACTACTGAAATTGTAACTAAAATGAATCTGAGAGCAGAACATTTACATCTCATTCAAAATATACAAAACACCTATATAAGAGTGTCGTCATGATACCGAGGTTCACTGATCTGTCAGAAAAGGGTGAGAATAGTAAGAGTGTTAGATCTGTGATGCTGTGAAGAATTTTGGGGTAGTTCATTGAGTCTGGTTTAGATGCAAGGAGCGTCTCAGCGCTGGAATGATGTGGGAATATTACAGCTCCTCTCTGAAGCGTGAAGGTCACACAAATGTGTGTGTGTGTGTGTGTGTGTGTGAGATGAGACCAGCGTCAGATCTCGGATGTGTTTGTGTCTCTTTTCCTGAACTCAGACACCTTGTTTCTATGAGGACAAACAGTCATTTCCCATGATGCTTTGTGTCTTCGCTTGAACACAGAGGTGAAATTACGTTTCAGACCCAGGGAGATAAACCACTATATGAAACATCTGCAGTTATTATTAGTTTGTGGAATCATCTGTGTGTCTGCAATAACACATGCTTCATTTATTTGATAATATTATTTCATATGTGGAGTATTTCAGTTATTTAGTTCTCGATCAGTGTTCTTTAGCACTATTGTCATCGTTGTTAGTAGTTAGAGTTTCTTCTTTTATCATTCTTCAGTTTATTGTGTTTTGTCACTTTAATTATTAATTGTTAAACATGTCTAGATATTTTAAAAAGTCTGTTTTAGTATTTAGTTTTGTGTGTGTGTGTTTATTACACTAAATGGAAATGAGAAATGTTGCCAAACAAAAAGAAAGCAGCTGTTTTAGTTAACTAATAGCCCTGATACTGACCGATGGTGATTTGTGGTGATGGTTCACTTCTAACGCTTCATGTTCATGTAAACGAGAGCTCTGATCTTCTGGAGTTTGGGATATCTCAGAGCTGGATGATCTGTAAACTCCAGAACGGCTCTGAATCATGCAGTAAATGCTCTGCACGGCGTCCTCAACCTTTAATTTTCCCTCTGTTATGGCCAATTATATTTGAATAATATCTCCATCTGCAGCCGGTGCAGCTCTGGGACTGTTTTTCATAAACGAGCTGGTTCAGGACCACTGCCTAATTATGCGTGTGTGTATGGCCGACCTTCAGAGAGCGGAGAAGAGCTAATGACGAGCGCAGGTGAAGAGCTTCCTCTGGGTCCAGATCCAGTCACTGTCTCGGTGGAAACACACTCCAGACTCGAGAAGCGTCAGGGGTTTGATCAGTGTGGGTCAGTCAGTTTAACATGCTACAGTATAATGACAAGTTCCTTTACTATTTGACATTGCATTAATTTACGCTAATATACTGAAAGAGATTATATCATTTACAGTGAAAAAACACAAATTGTCACTCCCAGAATTCCTTGCGTTACATTGTTAAACAACAGTTTCCTCGTTTTTTTCTCATCAGTTTTGTACATTAGGGTTGTATGTGACATGTTTGGTGTTTGTGTGTATGATCTGTGATCTTCTGTGTACGGTGAGATTTAAAAGCTCATCAAGTGACTTTCACATCCGTTAAGTTTTACATTATAATGGTAAAATTCAATTCAAGTTTATTTGTGTAGTGCGCTTCACGATACAGATTGTTTCAAAGCAGCTTTACAGAAAATGCAGGCTACTGTTTTAAAGTTTCTACATTATATATATATATATATATATGTAGCTCACCAGTGCTGACTCTGACAGGTTGATAGTAACCAAAAATTATATTTATCCAAAATTACATTTTTAATCTGAAATGGTACTTTCCCCCCAGATATTTATTTTTTATCTATATATTGTTTTATTAATTCCATGTTTCCTGTTTTGGTTTAATTTCATTTTAATAATTACGCCATTAATAACATGTCTAAACATATGTCATCATTTCTAATAGTTCAGCAAAACGTAACTTTTGGCAGGCTGTGGTGAAGAACGTGTGTGTTTACTGATTATTGTTAGTAGTTTAGATGCAGATTTCAGTCTGTTGTGGTGTAATATTCACAGACAGCAGTCCAGATTCTGAACAACTAGAAATGCATGTCTGTGATCCTCCTCATGATGAAACGGATTCTGCCTTATGCACTGAACTCAGTATCTCACTGGTCTGTGGATGATATTCTGGAGAAGTGTGATGTTGGTTTGAAAGACTCGGGTTCACCTGAACACGAGGAGAGGTCGTTCATCCTGTGTGTGACGGGTTTATATTCACCTGAATGTGCCATGCGGGAAAACACAGTCCCTCGGCCGCCTGTTAACTAAAGGCCAGAGGATGGATGGTGGAGCTTCAGCTTTAATCACAGCATCTTCTGACAGAACGCAGATATCTGACCCGTGGAGCACTGAAGCCGTCACAAGAGCGCAGGAATATGAGTCAAAATGATCAATTACTCTTTTGTGACAAAAATCATTAGGATATTAAGTGCACATCATGTTTCATGAAGATATTTTGTAAATGTCCTACCGTAAATCTATCAAAACTTCATTTTGATTAGTAATATTCATTGCTAAGAACTTCATTTGAACAACTTTAAAGGTGATTTTCTTCATATTGAGATGTTTTTGCTCCCTCGGATTCCTGATTTTCTAATAGTCTGCTAAATATTGTCCTCTCCTAACAAACCAGACATCAGTGGAGAGAAGATTTATTCAGCTTTTCAGTAAACTGACCCTGCTGACTGGAGTTGTGCTGCCGGGTCACAGCTGAACTGACCGCTGATGCCCACGTATACTCTCTTCAGCTCTGGAGGTTCACTCGGTGCAAGAAACTTGTTGATCGGCCGCTAAATTCCCTTAACATCCATTTCCATTCCCTTCCGGCGAGTTTATAGATTCGACAGATATCAAAGCGGCTCTCAAATCCATTATGAATAAACGTCTGGTCCCGGAGGTGGGGCGATTGATTCCAGTCTGGATAAATGAAAGTCTGCAATCCCAGGGCAAATACAGCTGCAGGCGAAGCTAAACGACAGCTGCTAACATGCTAACTCGCTTTAGCCTGCTCTGTTCGTGTGTGTGTGTGTGTGTGTGTGAGAGAGAGAGAGAGAGTGTGTGTGTGTGACTGGTTAAGCGTGTACAGTGTTGTTCATCTAGACTAGTTAAGCACTGGTGATCTCATTGGTCAGCTCAGTCACACAGGCTCCTGTCAAGATCCGATCAGACTTCATCATAATCAATAATCTGTCACGACTCTATTTGATGCTTCAATCTTAATGATCAAACAGAATGTCAAGGATGGGCGGTATGTGAAATGCATGCTTTTAAAATACATATTTGAAATGTAATAAATACTATTTTTTTTATTTTGTATTTAAATACCTGTGAAAAAAATCGAATGCATTTTGTATCACACATTTAATCTTACTATTTTTGGTGTTTTCAAAATACATAAAATACTCTTTTGTAAATAAACCTCTTTATGAGTTTGCTGATTTTCTGTGTGCTCTGATTGGCCAGCTATCCAAGTGCACTGTGATTGGTCGAATACCTCAAGCATGCTCAATGCTCCGCCCCTTACCATAAAGTGATGCTGCGACACCAGAACAATAAAACACATTAGAAAGCAGTGAGACATAATTACTGATGATCATGTTCTGTCTTTGTACACGTGGTGTTGCATCACGCCTCGTAAACATAACAGCATGGAGTCGTCAGCAGCAGACTGCTCGTGCAGAGGTAGAATTGCTGTTTTAGCCAACGTGATAAGCTGTAGATGCTCTTACCGCACGCACGTTTAATATATTTTGATATATAAAAGAAATAAATACAAATAAAGAGGCAGATCACGTAAACTGTTACGACTGTTGTAATATCAGTATCAGGTAAGATTACTCACGTTCATTTCTGCACTCGTTACATATGTTTTAATTATCAAAATTAAACATGGGTTTACTACAAATAAAAATCATAATAGTTGAAGTAAAGTAGCCACACATTAACATGGTTTTTCTGTACTAGCCATTTATCTTCACCATGGTATTTGTGATTGTACTAATTGTAATCAGTCTGAATGACTATAGCAGTGCAATGTTAGTCCCGTCCGGAATGGTACATGAAAATTCAAACGAGCCATTTTAATCTTGATTTAAAGGAGGAATCTATGCCCACCCCTAGTTACTTCACATGTATTTTGTTTTTTCAGAATACAAACACAGTATTTTGTACTTTTATTTTAAATGCATTTTGATGTGTTTGTGCTCATCTATGCTGAATTTATGAGTTAAAAAAATATTCATAATAATTTAAATTATTTTTATTATAGGGCCTTGTGAAATGGATTATTGGGATTTTTTTATCAGCTGTTTGGACGGCACCCATTCCCATCCGTTGCTGAGACACTGATGCAGCGAATGTTCAAATGTTTTTAAACTGTTCCTTTAAGCGTGAGATAGACACACGTGTGTGTGTGTGTTGGTTTGTTTGTCAGCGTTCACCTTTGCTCCAGCAGCAGAGAGTGTCTGATTAAAACACAAGCTCTTGTTGGATCAGTCTAGATTAAAGCGGTTCTGGCCCGTGGCTCCGGCTCCGCTCAGAGAAAGGACGTTTTCCTAGAATGTGAAACAGTGGCATTTGTGTGACCCGGCGCAGGAGCGGCGGTCATTTACATTCTGCCGGGCGGCGCGTCCTCGGCTCTGGAGCTCATTAACATGCGCCGGCACACAGCTGAGAGCTCCGAGGGGGAGGAGAGCGCCGGCCGCTAATGGAATTTCAAACGGATGTGGTTTATTGCTCTTGCATGGAATCAAGAAAGCCATTTTTATGCCGCCCGTGCACTTAAAATCATCTCGCTCCGCTACCAGCCCCCCGCTCCATCGATCCACGGCGCAGCGTCTTCAGAGACGCCGAGAGATGCTTTCATTATTCCCCTGAAGATGAAGCTCCGGTAACGAGGAGGCTGATGGAGATGACTGCACGTTTCCTCGGACAGAGCCCAGCCAATCAATAATCAATCAGAAAAGAGCTGACGCACCTCATCTATCACAAACACTGGACCCTCACACACTGCATGCCTACAAACCATTAGAATTACCGTTTCTACACACAGGAATCATTCAGACTCCTGTTCAGTCGTTTAATGCTGATCAGCCGGCTTCATTTTCAGTATGAGAGTGAAACACTTTCAACATTCATGTGTTTATCTGTGAGCCTGGAGCACAAACTAGCTCAGGGGTATCTGTAGAAATAGACAACAGCACACTCTATATTTCTCTTTTATGCCAAACATCATTAGGATATTAAGATCATGTTCCCTGAAGATGATTTGTACATCCTGATGTAAAAATATTAAAACTTCATTTTTGATCAGTAATGTGCGTCGCTAAGAACTTTATTTGGGCAGTTTTAAAGGAGATACTCTTGATATTTAGATTTTTTTGCTTCCTCAGAGTCCAGGTTTTTTAATAGTTCGATCCTAAAACCAAATCTCAATTTAAATGTCTTGATCCTGGTGACTGGTTTTGTTCTCCAGGGGCACAGTCGATCAGCCTGACATGTCAGCTTCTGACTCAGTCACTCATAAGAGTTTGGGGCGGGGCTATCTGTTGAAAAAAAAAGAAAGGACGTGACATGTGGCCAGGTATGGTTCCCCATACTAACACACACACACACACACACAGCAGTGAGATGTGAACAACCACACACACACACACCGTGAACACACACCTGGAGCAGTGCTGCAGCACCCGGGGAGCAGTTGAGGGAACGGTGCCTCGCTCAAGGGTCTCACCTCAGTCGCGGTATTGAAGCTGGTTATTCACTAACCCCACCCACAATCTCTGCCAGATCTGGGACTCGAACCCGGGACCTTTGGGTAACACGTCAGTCAGACTCTTTATAAACAGTTTGTCACATTATTTTATAGAAAATAGTTTGTCTTCATAACTTTTATCTAAATATCAGAGTGTGAAAGCGGTTTCACGAAGTTGCCTGTTTACACGAGCCACCATAGATTCAGCCAATCAGAGGAGTTTGGAGCGGGGCTAACTGTCCAATGACAGAGTAGTGTCTGAAAACCACACACTTAGACTCTTCAAAAACAAGCTGAACTCTCCAAATTCATATTCTGCTCTTAAGCTCCTCATCAATATTTCATCATGTCCTTTTTTCCGGTGTTTCATGTTAACGGTAACTCTCGACCGTACGTTTAATTAGCTGTCACACTAACTCACCTCGAACGGATGAAGAGCTAAGGAAGAGCTGCTAATTAACGAGCGCAGAGGACGTGTCTGAGAGGTTTTGTTGATGAATCTGTGTTCGTTTTATTACAGGGTGGACGGGTGACCAGATGAAATCTGAAACCTGGAGTATTTCTCTCCACCTTTAGATGCGTCCTGTTGTTTTTACCATGCTTCTTTGTTCTTGTCTTCAACCAAAGGGCTTGTGAACATCTGCATTTCTCCAGCGTGCAATTAAGAGTAAAACTCTTATTTTTCTTTATCCCCTTAACTCCCTTCAGATCATTTAATATTTTACATCCTTTAAATAATCAGGAATGAGAAATTAGTTTCGTGCCTCGCAGTGCTTCGTCCTCGATCCGAGGAATTATTATCATCGTCTGAATCACAAACGCTGCAGGACTAGTTTAGCTGAGATCACTAGCACTGTACCTGAAAGAAGTGATTGAGCGAGGCATCTGATGATTAGAATTGCAGGCGTTTGAGAAGCACCTGATTATTTGTGTGCTCCCAGAGGAAGCTCGCAGAGAGGGACCAGGATTATTGGACTTGCTATTTTCTGATGAATACTTGATGGATTGCGCCGGCCGCGGGGCATGATGGGAAGCGGTGGGCGATACAGATGCATTAGCTGCCGGGCTTGTGGCCAGCCGCCTGCGGAATACAAATGCAGCGTGTCTCCGCTGAAGCGTATCGCGCCGAACACGCTCCGGATCCATGTCAGAGCGCAGACGCTCGACTCGTTATTACCCAGCATCCCCTGCGAGCGCGGGCGGGGCGAGGCTGATTAGAGTCCGTTTATCCCAGCAGGTAGAGGCTTGCCTCTGCTTTAACCTGCAGTAATTGCATGAAGCATTAGTTCCCGAGTCACTTCCTCTGAAGCTCATTGACCTGAATTAGCCCTCACGCGTTTGAGGATGTAGTGTGGCACTGGTGTGAAAAGGTAAAAACAGGTCCTGATATGGTGGTTTTTCATTATTATAGAGTCTGTTTTCCAATATCAGTCTGACTGAGTCTCTCGTGTAAAGTTACGATTTAATCTCCTCGGTTGTGTTCTTCTAACACTTACGACCTTCATTCAGCACGCCTGCCCTCGTCATGTTAATTCATGTTGTTATGAACACATTGGTATGCTTGTTTTTCAAGGTGTCTGTACACCTTGGTTCGTTAGAAACAATATTTTACTCTTTTGTATACTGCGTTTGTGGAAGAATGACAATAACGTTCAGCTGAGTTGAACTTCATGTGAATGCATTTGATATCAGTTAGAGATCGACCGATATATCCTTATCCCCATATTTTTCCCAATATTAAAGCGTTTTCACTTAATCACATTTGATACGAATCATCTCATGCTTTGATTTGTGTTCAAATATGAAGTGAAAATAATTAAATGAGCAGTACTTTTTCACCAAAAAACGTTAATTCTGTCATCGTTCACTTTTACCCTCATGCCATTAAAAGCTGTATATATACAGAGCACTGGGAATCAGATCGAATTAACTTTTATTACAGTACAGGAAAAAAACATCTTAAAATATCTAATTCAAGTAAATGATGACATAATGATCATTTAGATGAAATATCCCTTTAATTCACTGTTTTAGACAAACAGTATATGTTTAGCTCCAATTTGAACAGGAATGTCTTTTGGAAGCATGAGTCAGATTGTACAGTAGTACAGTAATATTGCTGTTCTTTTTGTTCTGGGTTCAGTGTGGGCTATAAATACTTTCCTCTGATAAAGCAGGAATTATTTTGGGTGAAGCGTGGAGTCAGCATCTGCAGGTCTGTGTGAACCAGTGCATTGTTTCTGAGAAAAGCAGTCCGAACTCTATTCGGTAACTGAGCGGGTGACATGCAGACGACCAGCGAGTCAAATAAACCTGGTCTCTCCGTGTGAATCAAACGCTCTGGTGGTGAACGTGCTGGAGAGGCTCTCCAAACATAAAGTGACTTCTGTTTTTCAGAGGTGCTTAAAAAAGCTGAAAATCCTCCAAAACGGCACTCTAGGTAACTAGTGGCTCTCAGAGAGATGGAAGCGCTACAGGCACAAGCGCTGCCAAAACTGTGATTGAAAGCCTCCTGCTTTCCCTCAGGTCCTGGCGGTACATGAAACGTAGCCATATGAAGCTGTCCAAGAGAGTTAGCCATCAGCCGGCGTCTCACTAACGAGCCTGTTCATCAGATCCTCTGACAGACCACAGCCGAGGTCAGAGACGCTCGCCATAGCATCTTTTACTCTGTTTCTCACCACTTTGATCAAGAATACAGGGGAAAAAACTGAATATTTGTACAGGTAAATCAGCTGTGAATAGGATTTCTGTGACAGTAGACATTTATAACGTTACAAAGAGTACTATTTCAAATAAATGCTGCTCTTTTGCACTTTCTATTCATCTCTGAATCTCTGCAGCCTCGGTGAGCAGAAGAGACTTCTTTAAAAACATTCATGACTAGTGCTGCATATTCAGATGTGTGAAGGCATTTATGGAGGGAGATGGTTTATATGAAGCTGTCAGTAGACGGAACACAATCGCCTCTGAACGACCAGGAGAAGAATGGAGCAGATCTGGTCTGAAGGTCACTCGTGTGATCTGGAACCGTAGGTGTCCCGTCTCCTATCCAAAGCCTGCGGTTCCTGCCTCGCCATGCCAAGAGAACCAACCCATCTCTCTGAGACGGCCAAGATCACCTGAGCGTGTCTCCACACACCTGCTCTCTTCCTCACTCACTGCTTCAGCTCTCAGAAGAGATGGTTTACTGTGTGATGAGACGCAGATGGACAGACATGACTCGTGATACTCTGAACTAAACTGGACATTGTGTAGTAGACTACAAAGACTGAAATTATTTTTGGTACTCCAATACACCTAGATGAGCTCCGTGGACAGATCGCTGGATCCAGATGCACACACATACACTATAAGACCTTACACAATCTAA
>JAUCMU010000097.1:25651850-25667400 GCA_032275025.1 Enteromius treurensis
ACATACAGTCTGTACAGTAGAAACACCATTACACCTATGAAGAGAGAGACCCCAGAAAACATGTGTGTGTGTGTGTGTGTGTGTGTGTGTGTGTGTGTGTGTGCTCAGGTGGAAGCTGCTCCGCTGCGGCTGCAGATTTGACTGGATTATGTTGATATTTTGGCTGAGTGTGATGTATGTGAAGCAGAGTTCAGATCCTCTGTCTGCTGCTGATATGTTCATATTTCACACCGAGGGAGGGTTAGAATTTAATAAAATAAAATAAAATTGTACTTTTTATTTTATTACTTTAAAGATGTATTTTTATAAAAAGTGACTTGAGGGATGAGGAACACAGCAGTTAATATATAATTGCATTCTGTACATATTTACATTTCATCATTTAACAGACAAATGAGAGCGTCGGACCCTGAATGAAAGACTCTAATCAGAACTGATTCCTCTAGAGTTTGATGAAGACTCTGATGGAGATGTGTTTCTCTCTGTTCTCAGTGCCTCCACAGTTCCTCAACTATCCGTCGAACACGTATGCGTATGAAAGCACCGACATCGAGATGGAGTGTGCAGTGACGGGAAACCCTCAGCCCACCGTCCGCTGGGTGAAGAACGGAGAGGCTGTCATTCCCAGCGACTACTTCCAGATCGTGGTGAGAACACTAGTGCTTCACAATCAGGAGGAAGTGTGTTTGCTTCGGATCACTAGCTTCAGAACATATATTTAGTCTTTTAGTCGTTTAGCAGACGCTTTTATTCAAAGTGACTTACAAATGAGGACAATAGAAGCAATCAAAATCAACATAAGAGCAGTGATAAGTGCTGGAAGAAGTCTCAGTGAGTTCAGCACAGCGCGTGTAGAAGTCATTCTTTCATTCTCGTTTGTTAGTTCTGTTGGAGACAACTGTTAAGACCCAAAGGACCAGGTGTTTGTTGAATCAAGACCAGGAGTCAGAGATTGAATTAATCAAAGAAAAATGTACCGAATAAAAATAGTCAGCTTCAGTACTCCGTTTCGAGTTCGTAGGCTGCTCTGCTCACATCTCACAGACATAAGGATATGTACCCTCACAAAGGTCACTAATTCATACATACATTAGTCATTTGTTTAGTCCCAAAAGCTAGACAATATTCAGACGTTCGTGGACGGGAGAGAGAGAATAAGTCTGCTGCAAGGCTAACGAGCTCACTCCAAGCGTCTTCTCAGTATAGCTGGGTAAACAGTCTATGCAGAAAGAAGTGAAATACAATTCAGGCTAGAACTGGATTGACAGTTTATCTTATACATATACGTCACAGTTGATTCTTCAGAGCACCATGAGCTAAAGGAAGACATAATAAAGACACAGAGCCAGGCTCCGTTCGACCTCGAGGCCTGGTCTAAAGCACACAGTCAATCCACAGAGACGTCTATGGATGGCATTACTTATTAAATCAAACAGTTTAACATATGAAATAAATTTATTTGATTTAATGAGTTAAATACTGATTTGTTGTATGATTGTAATAAACATTAATATGAATGGAAAATTAATAAAGAGAAGGAAATTAATTAAAAGAAGCTTATGGCATCGCTCCATCGTTCCCTTCAGTTCCCTTCGTATTCATTCACTCTTTCTCGTGCATTTATTTAGAGATTTTACATATGCTCATTAATTCAATCACATTCATCTTTCTTTTTTGTGCTGTTCAACTTTCATTTATTTCATTGCATCCAAAATAAAAGTTTTGGGTTCCATTATATATGTGTTTGTTATGTATATAAATACAAACGTGTTTAAGAACAATATGTTATGTTTATATATTAAATACATTATATGCAATATAGAATAGGATATGAATGTATAAATGCATAAACATAAATATTTTTTAAATATATATTTTATGTGTGTTTTATATATGCACAATAAATATACACAGTACACACACACATATATATATAATGCAAACAATACTTTTAATCTTAAAACTACAGAAATAATCTCTTGACAGCACTAATTTATTTATATATTATACTTTTATTCATATTAAAATATCTTACTAGAAACCTAATGTGTACGTTTGTTCTCTCTCTGTGTAATATTATATGATAAGTGCATGAGCGCGCTGAAGCTCACAGGTGAGAAGGTCCCGTGATTGATCGGTGTGTGTTCTGCAGGACGGTGGTCATCTCCAGATTCTGGGTCTGGTTCGCTCAGACGAGGGCTTCTATCAGTGCATCGCTGAGAACGAGGCGGGAAACAGTCAGGCCATGGCTCAACTAATCCTTCTGCAGCCCGGTAAGAGCCAGCATATGCTGATCCGAGACCTGTGAGCATCCTTCATCTGCACGCTGTGTGTGTGTGTGTGTGTGTGTGTGTGTGTGAAAGCATTTGTTTCGCAGGACGTGCATTTGTGAGGTTTATTCTTAAGATCCGGATCTGTGTGATCACTGAGAGATTTCCCACAATGCTGTGCTGTGCGTGTAGAGCACTGATCCAGGGCTTTATCTGAAGACAGACAGTGATGTTCTCCTGGTGTTTGAATATTTACCTGTGCATTAGGAAGCTCAGCCTCCAGTCCAATCTCATTGGTCAGCCACGTTTCTGCCAAAACACCAGAATCAGGGAAAGATATGGTTAAAACGAATGCATTACAGTATTTCGTTTATTCAGTCGCTTTCTGAAGGGCTTTCATCAGATCATCTTATTTTAGGGTCTAATGAAGTCTTAACCACACGCTCATTTCACGGTTTGCACAAATATATAGTGCAGAACATCTGTGTTCAACACTGATAATAATCAGAAATGTTTATTCAGCACTGATTTCTGAAGATCATGTGACACTGAAGACTGGAGTAATGATGCTGAACATCACACAAATACACTTCAACACAGATTCACACAGAACACAGCTCATCTACATTAGTATAATACTTCACTATTTTTACTGTATTTTAGATCCTGAAACATTACTTCATGTTACTGACCTCTTACCAAAGTATCTCTTTCAGAATATACCAGAATATATTGCTAATCCAGAAGTTTTAAACAATAAATCATTTCCCTTATCCACATTCAGTATGGAATCACGCGTCGTTGAAGTAAAGCTGAACCACAAACTTTCTTTAAAAGTGACTGCTAACATCTGCTGTGAAACACTGATGTACGGACACACGTGACACATTAGTGTGTGTTTGTGGGAGGTTTGGGATCATTCTGTCTTCCGCTAATGCAACTTCTGCCAAAAACCATCTGCTGTTGATGAAAGTTTCCCACAGAAATATGAGAAGATTAAAAATACCTGAATCACGATGTCATGTCAATCAAAAAACTATTAGCGGCGGTTTGACACTCAAGCGAAGGTTTTAATTAAGCAGGAATGAGAATAAAGTTCCTGCTGTTTTAATCACGGATCCCCGCGGTAAACGTCGCAGACGGCGTCTGCATTCACTGCGCAGGAGCAGCGGTTGCCATGGCACGTCTGCAGCTCGAGCGGAGCGGTGATTTTTAACAGGGTTTATGAGAGCCTGGTGTTCAGACGTCCCATAATGCCAGTAGAGAGACACTTGCAGTCTCATTACTGCTGTCAGCGCTTAACAAAAGCACTGCAGAGTTAACATCACACACTCTATTAAATTCAATAGCTGTCCTGACAGACACACAAAAGCTGGTCTCCACAGAGCCTGCGTGTAAACTCAATCCATCCCGAATAAATGAGACAAGAATGAGATCAGAGGAGACACTGTGAGTCCAATGGAGACAGAGGAGGGGATGAGATGGTCGGAGACACTAATAAGAACAGAGGAGACACTCTGAGATGAGAGTGAGACCAGTTGACACACTCTTGAGACACTGGTCAGACCAGAGGAGACGAGGATGAGACCAGAGAAGACACTCAGAGTCCAGAAGAGACACTGCGAGATGAATCTGACACAAGAGGAGACATTGTGAGACAAGGAGGAAATACTCGGAGATGAGAGTGAGATAAAACAAGACACTCTGAAGAGGATGAGACCAGAGGAGACACTCCGAGACCAGCATGAGACCAAAAGAGACACTTTGGATCAGAGACACTGTGAGATGAATCTGACAGAAGCTGGAGATGCTCTGAGACAAGGGTGAGACTAGAGAGGACACTCTGATAAGGCAGAGACCACAGGAAATGCTGTAAGACAAGGGTGAGACATTGTGTGAGACACTCGGAGATGAAAATGTAATCAGAAAAGATGATCTGAGACCAGAGGAGACTATAAGAGGAGGATGTGTCTCATTACATCCAAGACAGGTTTATCAAAGTTGATTAAAAGTGAACCATTAAATTGGTTAAAACCACTGCATGTTATCTAATACTGTAACTGAGATGTAGTTGAAACTTTAGCTAAAACTCAAACTAAAATTAAAACACTTAAAAGTGTGTATTACTTCAAATAAATATGAATATAAAATATATAAAATAATAATAGTAGCATCTTGATGGTAGCACTGACAGTCAGGTTATTAAAAGCTCTGATAAAAAGAAATTTATGAAGTTATGTGTGTTTACCGATGATCTGATGTTTATTAGTTGTTGGTCTATGTATTTATGATTCGTGATGAGTAGAACAGAGTTAGAGTGAGGACGTGAGTGATTCACAGAGCTGTCAGTAAAATCCCAATCCACACACACACACACACACACAGATCCAGGCCGTGGTTTGAGTCTGACAGCAAAGCAGCGAGCCTCAAACACATGAAGCACTCAGACAGAGAAAGACTCAGTCAATCTATTGTGTCTCTCAGAGTTACAGAACAGCAAAATAACAGATTAATGTGGAAAACTTATCAATTATGAAGCTTTAACACAACTCTAAAGAAGAAAATAGTCATTATTCAGATCAATTCAGTTCTTTTTTTTTATCTACTAATAACTAACCTTAACTTAACTAACCTTTTAACCCCCTTACCTCTCTTCCAAACCCTAGTGATCTCCCTAAGTAGGCATCACTGCAAGTACCATGATAATTCTGATGCTGATAACACTAAAAGAGCTCAGGAAAGCACTGATTCAGTGCAGTAGCTTCTATTTCTTTAAATGCCTCTTTCACGGATCGCTCTCTGTCCTCTGAATCCTTTTGCTTTATTTAAGTGAGGCTCCCTCAGTAGTCATCTATGTAGGTGTCGCACTAGTGTTTGAAATGTAGCCCGTGTGTCTCTCTGCGTGTGTTTCTATCCTTTAATCTCATCTGTGTTATTACCAGTCTGTCACTTTAATAAAACACAACAAACTGTCTCATATATTTATGGTTGTTCTATCATCTGGTTGAATTTACTGGATCAGATACACATATATTTATATTATTCTGTGACACACACACACATACATACACATATAAAAAAAATCAGATGTAATATTAATAATATTTGGTCTTATTTTATTTCACGTTTACACCTGTTAGTGATTATAATGCATATTACTAGAATATTAGCCAATTATCAGTGCTAATTAAGCACATATTAATTATTCTTAATTATTCTACATCCCTAATCCTACCCAGTACCTAAACTGAACTACTACCGCTCTAACTATTAGTAAGCATATTAAGAATTTATTGAGGGAAAAGTCAAAGTTAATAATTAACAAGTGTTTCTTATTCTAGTTATTTTAGTATCATTAATATACTGTTTTCGATTAGTTTCTGTTCAGTTTTGGTCATTTGCTGTGTGTTTCTGGCAAATTTATTGTTTTTTTTATTTCGTTTTTAGTTGTTGTTGTATTTATTCCGTTTTAGTTTGTTTACTAATGCCTCATTCACAGACTTCTGTCGCTGTGTGTCGCTAGGGGCTGGCGATGAGGTCACTAGTGGGCGTTCTCATTACTGGTTTCTTAGTAACGTCATTGTTGACAGCGAATAGGTTTCTTGCCTCTAATAACAAACATTTTGGAGGCAAATGACTGAATACAATATAACTAAACACCTAGTCCATACATGAATGAATAAGAAACAGAGAGTACTTTTTTTCCATTGCGTGCGTTTATCTATGGTAGAAACGCAAACGCCGTCATCACTGCTGGAGCTGAACGGAGAATGAGCACGTGAGCACTATCGTCTTCTTTCCTATTGGCTGTCGCTCCCGAAAGTCACTCTATTTGCATAAAGTTGAGAGATTCTGAACTTAATGGCGTCGCTGGACACGCCCACATCCGGTCGCTCACGGCCGCCGTCGTTCTTGTCGCCGGATACCGGCTGCTCTCCATTGAAATGAATAGAATCACGTCGCTTTGTCGCTGCGTGTCGCGTGTAGTGTGAACGGGGCTTAAGCCTTTTGCAAGTCGCTGAAAAGATAATAAAAACACTAAATATATGTATTTCGTTTGTTTGTTTTTTACTTTTCTAAACATGTTTATTTTAATTTAACATATATAAAATGATAGCATGATTTGACAAACACGTGTGTTAAAGCTCTGGGCGCCTGCTCTGTTGTTGGGTGCAGTGCCAGCGTTTTCTCTCAGGAGCAGGATGGGCGGCTCCGCCGGGAATCATGGGACATCTTTAGGAATGCTAATACTGCTGTCTGAGTGACGGGGTGAAATCAGCCTCTGTCTCGGCTCTGTTCTCTTCCCCTCGATCTGTCTCTCTCTCTCTCTCTCTCTCTCTCTCTCTCTGTCTCATGCCGCAGCAGTCGAAGCTGTAAACACGCCGGTCGTGTTGCTCAATAATTCATGTGCAATAATAGAAAAGCTACGATTGCTTATTTGTATTTAAACAGGCTTGAGAGCAGCTACAGGAGCCCCACACAGTCCTGCGCTTCACTACAAGATGCCTTTTGTGCCGAAATGTCTCATTTGCACATTTATTGTTGTGTGTTTGAGATGTGCACATCTACAGCTGCTTCAATCCTCCATTACTGCCGCTTTGTGAAGTTCTGTTATCAGTGGAAATCCATCAGGCTTTGCTTGAACTCTGCTTCTTTTACCCGTCTGAGTGTGTGAAGCAGTAACTAGAGCTGCAAACTCGCACTGGTTCTGTGTGAATTCAGAGCAGTTATGTTTCGTGTTTTTTAATAGATGTGCAACCGAGACTGATGCTCGTGTGTGTGTGTGTGTGTGTGTGTGTTCAGTCATTCAGACCATAAAACACGATTAATATATCTTTCTGAAATACAGAGCACATAAACTCCAAAATACATGTGTTATGATGATTAAACGTCTTATTTAAGCATCAAATCAGCTCGACTGTGCCTCGTCTTCAGAATTAGAGTTGATCTTGAAATGATCTAGAATTGCAGTTACAGTTTGAATATAAGAGAATTTAATAAATAAATACATGTTGAGCTGTAAAAAATTAAAACAGACAACAATAAACTGTATATTAGACAAAAACATCAAAATGAAAATGAATTTAAAATATTTACAAATATATATATATATATATAATAATCTACACTAAGTGATTTATTTTACACGGTTTACTTTGAGGGTTAGGGTTATTAAACATTTAATTACTTAGAAATGTAAACGTAGAAAATGATCACATTGAATTAAATTGAATTCAACTCTATTTTCTTGTCAAATGTAAGTTTTATTTGCAGAAATCATGTCTACAGTGTTTGAACCACAGTCTGAATGTGTGTTTGTGGATCTAAGTGGAGGAACACTTCATTTCCCAGAATGCATCGCCTGTACAGTTCTTTGAATTGGAGCTCATTAAATTCCTCTTCCTGTTGTTCCAGTCAGGCTTCCTGTGTGTAATTTGGTTCCCGCTCACAGCTGGGTTTGTGATTGTGTTTGTTCAGGTCACTGCAGTGTTAACAGCTCTTGGTTTGCCGCAGGGAACCGCTGGCTTTCTTTCCTTCCTCAGACGAGGATTAAAGAGCATTGCTTCAGTTTCTGGGTGTTTGGAAAAACCTTGATATATTTGCAGCGTTCCTCTCCGTCTCTCAGAAACAGAGCTGACTGTGACTGGGTGTCCTTTACTGGAGAAATCAGTCTGAAGGAATGAATCCCTTTAATGAATGATTCATGATGACTACATTTAAACAGCCCCTTTTTGCCAGCTAAAAAAAAAAAATATGATAGATGAAATTTAAATTTTGATTTTACAACAAACGTCCGATTCCTAAATTTAAGTCTGTGATTCTGGAGTTAGAACTGATTTTTGATTCCTAACCCTAATGGTTACTGGTTTCTGTCTGGTCACCGGTCCCAGAGCGTCTACCATGTCCTCCCATCAGGAGCAGGGTTTGACACGGGAACATGGATGCTGTGTTTCATTTAAATGGGTTTCCTGTGTCTGAATTATTCATGTGTGCTCCGCTGACAGAAACAATAAGCCAGCGCTGGTGAACTGAGGATACAGACGCGTCCAGATCCGTGTTTGTGTCTGCTTCATTATGACGCTGGACCGCTAATGAGCTGAACTCAGAATCTCTGCTTTACTTCACCATCACCAACCGGAACAGATTCATCTCTGTGGTAACTGAACCTTTGATGAGAGCAGACGGGTTATTTATTACATGTGTCAGACAGATCTCTGTGTTCTGTGGATACCGTGGTGATTTCCAGATGATTGAGGTTTGATGGGTCTCATTTCCACAGATATGATAGAAATGGTTCGGCTCCATCAGATCTCAGCATCATAATCCAGCTTCAGGTGCGTGTGTGCTGATGATCACTATGTTATGGGGAAATCGGTTTATAGTGTCCCCACATGTATAGTAATACCACTAGATTTTTGACTCTGAGGACATCTTTGGCCCCTGTGAATAAACAAGCTTGTAAACCACACACACACTGAAGCTCTCTGAGGATCTAAAGCTGCCTGTAGTTTTGTGTGAGGGATAGGTTTAGAGTACAGGATAGAGAATACAGTTTGTACAGGAGAAAAAACTATTTGAGCATTTCATTTTAAGCGTTAGTCAAATGTCAACGCTATTTAGTAATAGACAAAAATGATAGTTTTGAGTAATGCGTAAGGTTATATTATTTATCATCGTCTTCAAATGGTATTGTTAAAACATTAAAAACTTTTATGTCAAAAAATAACCAGTACAGTTAGCCGCACCGTGCACTCTTTGTTTGCATCAACATTGAAATAAAAACATTAAAAAGGTGGCAAGATTTTTAAAGTAACAAAATGTATTATTAAAGGTTCACGTACATGTGAAATATCGAGCACAAAAAATGATAGATCTAGCATTTCAGAAGGAGGAGTCAGAATGATAAATGATATTTTATGTGCTCCATAAGCAGTTCTGCATGAGCTAATACAGTACGTATTCTAAAAATGTCAACACTTCGGATAAAGGATAGTCTATTTTTCATCGACTCACAACAAACATTTGTTCAGATTTTGGCATTGCTTTGAACAGAAACAGCAGACAGGGTAAACGAGAGAGAATGTAACTCCACTGTCTGACAGCAGGTGGCGCTTAAAGAACAGCAGAAACAGAGCGCTTTGCCTAAACAAAGCATCACTGCTTTTATAAACACTGCTTTATTACACATGTCCTGCTGGGAATGATAAGCTAATGCCATTGTAAGATTTCTGAAGACAGTCAGTTCCCTGATGTGCATTTATGCAATTATTTGAATCATACATTCTTTCATCTGGTTTCTCTCCGCAGTCTGCCTTCAGTCACACAAAACAAACCTACTCTGTGTGCTGCACCTGCGTGACACTCTGACTAACTTTGTTTAACTCTGAGGCCTATAGGCTAATATCAGTCAAATATGGGTTTAATGATAATTGAAATACAAAACAAGATAATTAAAACATGATTAAAGAATAATGAATTTACATCAGAGGGGGTGGGACACTAGCTCACTCTTGGTGAGCCTTCTCCAATCAGGCAATGCTTTGCTTAAAGAGTTAGTTCACCCAAAACGGAAAATTCTGTCATGAATTACTCACCCTCGTGTCGTTCCAAACCCATAAGACCTTCGTTCATCTTCAGAACACAAATTAAGGTATTTCTGATGATATCAGAGAGCTGTCTGACCCTCCATAGACAGAAACACAACTGAAGTGATCCAGAAACATAGTAAAAACACTGGTGAAACAGCTTCAGTTTTGTGATGCTATGACAATACTTTTTCTGCCGTTTAAGAGAGATTTTCTTATTTTTTACATTCACTGTATTTGAATTAGTTTTCCCACTTCACACTATTATAATTCTAGTATCATCAGTCTCATGTCAATCACAGTGATTGGTCACTTCACCTGTCAATCAGACGGTCTCTGTCTGAGTGGGCGGGTCTGGTCAGTTGAGAACACTGACAGGATTTTCCGAGTCGTTTAAGGCTTGTTTTTCTTTCTCATTGAGCATCAGTTGCACCGCTCCACACAATGTGCTTTTCTGTCAGCTTTGACAAAATAAGCTCAGTCATGCTTTAGGACGCTTCAGCCCTGCGCTGACAGTGGCTGAAAGACGGCCGGGTTTGGACGTGATGGTTTAGAGACGCGCTTCCGCATGTCAAACACAAACACCGCTGTGAGGAGTTACAGCCTGATATCATTATCAATCGTCACGCACTGATTCTCTGTGGATCACTCGTCACCTGTAGAAGCTGCGTCGAGGACGGAATGTCAAATAAAAATAGTTTATTTTGATCAGAGCAGGAGGATGGGTGAACCTGCTAACCAGTGCACAACTTAACCCATACGATTAATGACTAAACCGGTTAAACCGAAGCACAGCGAGCGACGGTCAAGCAACCCTTGATTTGATCATTCATGTATCTGAAATACTTACAGCGGTTGGCAAAACAAATGACACTATACACTATATTTGCACCTGCTGAAAAAAGGTCAGTTATTTGTTGTAGCGTGTTAATAGAAAATATTACCTTACATTTCATATTTGCACAAGCTGCCTTATAGTGGGATGTATATACACATATTTATAATATATATATTTATTTATGTATTCTGTATTTGCACTTTCTGGTTGGATGCCAACTGCATTTCATTGGCTATGTACTTGTACTCTGCACAATGACAATAAAGTTGAATCTAATCTAATATAATATAATCTAAATTAATATAAAATTAAAATGTAGAGAAATTGAAATCTACTACTAATGCACACTACAGTACATACAAATAGTCATGCAATGCTGATGTTATATTACAGTAACAATTCAGAATGAGCTTTATAGCCAGGTATGTTTACACGTACCAGGGATTTGTTTTTGTGACAGAGCTCTGCAGTGCAACAGAATGACAGTGACAAGACCAGAAACAAATAATAAAAATAATTATATACAAATAAACAAAATTGTGTACAAATATACAAAACAATCTCAAAGTAGCACAAAAACACAATAACTAATATAGACATTTAGTAAGAACAGTAAGAACAGGGGTGAAGCGTTTGAACGTGTGATGATATGTGCAAAAATGACATTGTTAAGTGTTCATGACCTGGACAGATTGGGGGAAGAAACTGTTCCTGTGTCTGGTCATTTTGGTGGTAAGTGCTCTGTAGCGTTGACCAGATGGCAGCGGATTAAAGAGGGAGTGTGCTGGGTGTCAGGGGTCCAGAGAGAGAATAAATTTGAGAATAAAGTATAATAATAATAATAATTTGTTAGTGTGATATGTGAACCTGAAGCACAAAACCAGTCATGAATGTCATTTTTTTTTTAAATTGAGATTTCTACATTATTTGAAAGCTGAGTAAATATGTTTTCCATTGATATACAGTACTCATTTGGATTGGGAAATTGTAGCATTTGAACCAATCAGAAACACAACTATTTGTTATATTAAAAAAAATTGCTAATACTCCTTTTACCCAACTAAAGGGCTACTAAAAGTACAAATATGGGGGTCTAAAGACATATCAACATGTTTCCATGGCAACCCATCTGATAACACTAGTTCCCTGTCTGTCAGTCACTACGAGTTATGTCCTGACGACAGACTGGGGTTCATACTTGGAAGCCCTGATTCACTTCTTGGGAGCCCTGATTCGCTCTGATTGAGAGAAAATGCCAATCAGATTTGGCTAGTGGAAAGAGCCACTCCACACTGAGCGGGTATAAATAGGGCAGCAGGTTCAACCATTTAGCTTTTTTTTTTTTTGCAATTTTGCTTCGGAGCCGAGAGCTGCATGGTGTCTGTTACTGGTTTTGCGCTAATGATTGAGAAGGAAGCAGAAGGCTGTTCGATGTGGCGTTACAACGCGATCAGCGGATTCCCTGTGCAACCAGCGATTCCCCTGGGCGTTTCACAAAAGAGCAGTTTCTGTGTTCAGTGTCTGGGGCGGCAGACCATTGGAGGATCGGATGTCGATCACAGCATCGAGGGATGGATTCTCATCTGTCGAGGATGAGGGCTCGTTGGGGCTGTCGCCTTTGGGCGTCGCGGCTAACACCGAGTCTGACTCTGAGATGATAGCCATACTTGTCCGGGCCGCTGTGGGTGCGGCGAAAGGGCAGGGGACGCAACGCCTGCCTGTACTTCCGGCCAGTCCCTCCGGGGACACAGGCAGTGGCACTGGGATGAGTCAGGTGCCTTCTGCTCGACCCAGCTGCCCTGCTCACCGCTGGGCCACACTTTCCAGCCCGTTGCAGTGGCTCATCGGGACGACCCGGTTCAGCTACGCGATTCAGTTTGCCCAGCGGCCTCCCAGGTTCAGTGGCTTCCTCGAGACCTCGGTGGCGAGACGCCCCTGTCCTGCACGGGGAGATTGCTGTCCTCCTGGCAAAGGATGCAATCGAGCCGGTCCCTCCAGCCGAGATGAAGGCAGGTTTTTACAGCCCTTACTTCATTGTGCCGAAGCAGGGAGGTGGTCTCCGGACAATCTTGGACCTGCGAGTTCTGAATCGAGCCTTACACCGGCTTTTATTCAGAATGTTGAAGCAGAAACGCATTACCAAACGCGATCAGCCCCAAAATTGGTTTGCAGCGGTCGACCTGAAGGACGCATACTTCCACGTCTCGATTCTGCGTCGACACCAGCCGTTCCTACGGTTCGCGTTCGAGGGTCGAGCATGGCAGTACAAGGTCCTCCCCTTTTGGCTCTCCCTGTCTTCATGGGTCTTTACGAAGGTCATGGAGGGTGCCCTTGTCCCGTTAAGGGAAGTGGGCATTAGGGTCCCCAACTACTAGTGCTCCAGCACGTGAGCGAGTTGGGGCTTTGGGTCAACTGGGAAAAGAACAAACTCTGTCCAGTGCAGACGATCTCTTTTCTCGGTGTGGAGTTAGCAGGGCATTCCGAGTTGTAATCACTCCGGCATTTCGCCGCACCTTCAGTCCACTGGATAGTGGATGCCATCGTCTTGGCACACCAGGCCCAAGATGAGCCATGTCCCCTGGGCATGAGAGCTCACTCCACTAGAGGTGTAGCGTCCTCCCATGCGTTGGCACGTGGAGCTTCTCTGGCATACATCTCTCGAGCTGTAGGCTGGGCGACATCGAATACCTTTGGCGGTATTACAACCTTTGGGTTGTGCCAGTCACTTCCTCTCTGTTGTAAAACAGTTAGGTGACTCTGACCGGTGTCCTGCTTGCTGCGCCATTCCCCCTCACACAGGGATGCAAGCGCTTATACTCTCCCAGTCGTGTTTCCTAGTGCGAACCCTTGTTGAGCATCCTCCAGCACTATCGGCAGCCAGACTTGGCCGAGCAGTCTGAAGTCAGGCCCAGTATCAGGTGCCAGCTTGCCCGGTTGGTCAGCCCCTGTACTGGGCTAGGTGTCCACATGCCTGATTCCCCGTGGGTAATCTCATGTGAAGTAATACTCCACAGTAAAGTTTCCCTCGGTAAACTGGTGTCTTCCATCAGCCTGTCTCTGCTGTCTAGCTGTTTCCCCCCTTCCTTGGGTGGAAACTGGCCCAGAGACCTACTTCGTATGCGTACTGCCCCAGACTTGGGCCAGTCCATATTAGTTTTCCACATATCACCTCCCTGCGGGTAGGGTATGGCTTCTGTAGCGCCCTTCCTCGGAAGGCTCGCTTCCCCTTCGTTCCACCAATTTGCGCTTGGGGGTTGGTAAGGTTACGACCTTGCACAGCAAAATGTTGACACGCTCAGCTTGCCCAAACTTTTGCAGTGCTGTTGGTTGTGATGGGGTTCAGGTTGTGGCGCTTTCCATATGGACCCTAGTCTGTCGTCACAACATAACTCGTAGTGACTGACAGACAGGGAACGTCTCGGTTACGTATGTAACCCTCGTCCCCTGATGGAGGGAACGGAGACGTTATGTCCCCTTGCCACAACCTCAACCCATCGCTGGGGGCCCAGGGACCTGGCTCTCGGCTCCTCAGCAATAACTGTTGAGTGGTTGCACCTGCTGCCCTATTTATATCCACTCAGCGGGGAGTGGCTCAGGATGCAAATTCCACTAGCCAATTCTGATTGGTGTTTTCTCTCAATCAGAGTGAATCAGGGCTCTCAAGTATGAACCCAGTCTGTTGTCACAACATAATACATACGCAACCTAGATGTTTTATTGCTCAAAGGAATGTGGGCAGAGCAACTCTAACTCAATTTCCCCTTTGGAAAGACACGTAAATCTTAAAAATAATGGTAAAAATAAATGGACTTTAATTCTTGAGAAGAAGAAAAAATGAACACACACTGTGTATATTGTTATTGTTCTTCTGTATTGTTTTTTGTATTGTAGACTGTATAGATCACTAGTTAATATCACCTAACTTAAATAATGTTTGGTCTCTATTAATTTGTCTTCAGATGATCTATTTTAGAGTGTATATTATATGTTAATACCAATGCAACATATTAGTGTTCTAAGAATCTTCACTATGTTAGCCTCTGATAAAGTTTTATATGCAAATTACCTTGCATTTACCTTCATTGTGTATATTGTTAAGGTTCTTGTCTTTCATTTTCTTTGGTATTGTATACTGTTTTATGCATGTTTATGATAGATCACCTCAATTATCACCACCAACACAACAGCGTATGGTGGGCCCTAGCACTCCCAGTTTACAGTCCTATTTAGACACTGAGAAGATGAGGAGGTGAGCTCCTCTGCAACCCTTAAAGCTTTTGCGCCAAGCCTTGCAGCCTTGACTTTCCAGTCAAATAAACATCCTCAGATCTCAGCAGATCCCTCTCTTAGCTCTTTTTCACCTTCTCCTTAGGAAGAAACTCCAAATCATCAGAGTCAGGACATCTTGGAATACATCACTCTTCAAATCCGGAAGAATGTTATTACAAGTCCAAAACCTTAAAACATCAAGACTTTAAGTTCAATAAAATACTTTATGTCCACAATAAAATACTTTTTTTCTTTTCTTTTTGACCCTTGCCAATGCTCCAATGGATTAATACTGTAGGAAAGTTTTTTCTGTGGCCACGAAAGTATCCTTTCCTAGAGTTGATATGAACTTACACTGAATGTTTGCTGGACAAACAGATTACTTACATTTACATTTATTCATTTAGCAGACGCTTTTATCCAAAGATAAAGATTTCCAAGATTACTTGATGGAAATTTTGTTTTGATAGTTATTACTGGCAACTGATAGAAATAATTAAAATTAATCATATCCATCCATCCATCCATTTTCTTCCGCTTATCCGGGACCGGGTCGCGGGGGCAGCAGTCTAAGCAGGGACGCCCAG
>JAUCMU010000097.1:25687160-25704883 GCA_032275025.1 Enteromius treurensis
CGTCGGCTTTGAACAAACGGATTCGTCTCATAGTCCTGAAACAACGTTTGTCTTCTTGCTGTGAGAAACAGCCACATACCGAGGATCAAAAACATCATGCACTCGATTTTCTTCATTGTCCTGTGTGTGTCGCGTAAAAGATTACGCCACGGCAGTTTCCTGCAGCGTCGCTATGACAACCAGGTACTATTGTGGAGGTACAGGTGCAACTTTTACACAGTGGAAAACCAAACAGAGCCGAGTCGAGTCGAGGAGAGGCTAGCTGGTGCTGTGTAGTGGAAAAGCGCCATAAGTAGTAGACTGACCACGTCCTGGCGCACTCTCTCCAGAACTCCAGGGAGCAGAGCGAGATGTGCTCTCAGAGAGAGGGCTCACACAAGGATCTGGTGCGCCAGCTGGTACAAGGGGCGCGAATGCAGACCTCCTTGGTGGTTCATGTGCACCAACAAGTGTTGATCTCTTAGCTTTGTAAGAAAGTGTTTGAGTGCTTGAAACACGGCCAGCATCTCCAGGCAGTTGATGTGCCACATGAGATGGTGACTTCTTCACGGCTCCCCAACCAGTGAGGGACGTGTCTGTCACTCGCGTAACGCAGCGAGTCAGAGCTCCCAGCACTGGGCCCTGATTCAGGAACCAAGGTTTCCTCTAGGCATGTACTGCTCGGCATGACACTTTGATCATGCGAAGGGGATTTCCCCTCAGGGATACACCTTTGTTCCTGAGCCACCACTGTAGGGGTCTCATGTACAGCAGGACAATAGGTATGACGTTGGATGCGGTTGCCATCAGACCCAGAAATCTCTGAAACTGCTTGATAGTGAGTGACCAGCCTTCTTTTACTCTTGCGACTGCAGTGAGGATCGAACTCGACTCGGCTGGCCAGTCGATGTTTAACTTTGCTACAGCTGGAGTTACCACCTGCAAGAGCTCCTCATATGGGGGATACTATAACTATAACTACAATGATAACTATAAAAGTTACTGTAGCAATTACGATAATTACAATAATAATAATAATAGCAAGAATCTATATTCTAAAAAAATCTATAACTAACAGCAACAGTAACTATAATCAATAACTATAGCATACCTAGTATAACTATAACATTTGAATGACTTTATAACTATAACAGATATGCTATGACAATAACAGTAACTACAATAGCTACAACAATAACCATAACAATAATGATAGCTGTTACCCTATCTATAATAACAATGATAACTAGAACGATAACAGTGACTATACTAATATCAAAAACAGTAACAGTTAGTTTTTATTCTAAGTGTTCTGCAGTTTTTTTGTTGTAGTTGGATTCTCAATGTGAGTGAAGATGGTCACGGGCTTTGGTTCTTCATGTGATGTGACGTCTCGCTCGGCTGCGTCTGATTCGCGCCGGGGCTTGATCTGCGTCAGTTGCGTGAGCGTCTCATCTTTGACCTCCTGTCATCATTCCTCACCCCGCTGTTTATTATGCACCTCCCAAACCACATGAGGGAGCTTCATCGCCTCCTCTGGGAACAGAGAGCACAGATCAATGATTGGGAGAAATGAAGATCGCTGGAAGGAAGTGCAGTTTTGAGACAAAAGAGTTCAGATTGAAGAAACTAATCGCTGCATAATTAACAAAGTTACTCTATACACTATAGCAATTACGATTACTATAACAACAACTAACTCTCTGCATCGAACTTTCTCCGAAATTATAACAATAACAATAACTATAGCTATAAATCAAATTAATTATAGCAACTACAATAACTGTAATGACAGCAGTAATAACCATAATGATGATCATAACCATAGCTACAACATTAAAAAATACTTACTACTGTAACTATAGCTATGACGACAATGATAACAATTAGAAAACAAATTACCAAGTAAGTAAATAACTTCACCAATAACAATTAATATAGCTATGAATATAATAATAACACAGTAGTACCTATAGCAATGGCATTTAACAATAACAGCTTTAATGGTGATAATAGTAATAAAAAAACTAAATAACATTAACAAACTATTACAACGGTAACAATGACCGTAACTACAACAGTAATCAAAATAACAATCATCAAAACAATAACAAAAAGCTTAACAGTTATCATATCAATAAATATATTAATAACTGTGAGAATAACTCTAAGACTATAAGAATAGCTTTATTAATTATCTTGAAGCAAAAGATCAGGTGACTTCAACACATTATGAACACTTGAGTTTAAAACTATATTAGAAAGACTCTTTGTTCTGATTGGACGAGACACATTTGAAGGCGTGTCAGTTGTTGATGCCTCTGGAGTTTAATCTGTGGTCCTGCAGAAATGCTTCTTCCCTGCTGGACTCCAGTCGCTCCTCCCGTGATTCCTCTCGCTCCTGACCTCCTTCCTTCATCATCCAGACTGTTGACCCGTCGTGATGTCCGGCTGATTTTCATGCTGGCCTCTGATCTGTTTCTGTCCTACTTTACCTTCTGAGGGACGGACCGTTGACTGGTTGATTTTTGTTCATACGTGATAGAGTAAATTCAGCAGCCTGAGGCGTGTGAAGTTAATCACAGCAGATTGTGGTTTTAGAGGACGAGATGAAGGCAGATACAGGCTCAGGTCACAGTAGGTTCATACTTCATCAGGTGCTAAAACAAAATCACATCCAGGAAGAAATTAATCAGATTTACAGTAGTGTTTATTATAATATTAAATATGTTTTTTTTGTTGATGCCTATTTTTGTCACAGCAATGGCACAGCAAATAAGGTGAAAGAAAGTATGTTTATTTCAAATAAATGTGGTTTTAGTGTTGTTTAGCTATAATATAATAACCTAGTGATTAGCTGAAGATCAAATATTGATGTACAAACCTCACATTTAATTACTAGGGCTGTCAAATGATTAATATATACATGTGTGAGTGTGTGTGTGTGCTATGCATATTTGTTATGTATATATATCAGATTTTTATTTTATTTTATATCAATTCATGAATTATATGAGAATTATATATACTGTATGTGTTTGTATTCATATATGCATAATACATTTACACAGAACACATCTATTTTGTATTATATCACAAAATGCATTACATTAGATGAGATTGATTAGATGTGAAGATGAAAATGAAGATGTTCAATGTACGTGTATAAAAATAGCATTTTAAGTCGTAGTGAAGATGTTGTTGTTGTCATGGCTGATAGCTGATGGGGAGTTCAGCTTTTCTATCCTCAGACATTTGGATGCGAACAATATAAGCAGAACCTCTTTCACACACACACACACACCGAGCGCTTGCAGTCAATCAGCACTTGCTCGTCTGGAGCAGTTTAGGAGATAGGAATCTCAACACTTCAGGCAATTTCTCCGTCTGGTCTCTCTCTCTCTGTGAGGTTTTCAATGTCAAGGTCAGCTCTTGTGCTCTGGTGAAGCTGTAGCTCTGCGGTAGTGTACTCTTCCTGTGGTTTACTGCATCATCACTCATCTTCAGTATCCTGATGTTGCTTTGTTCAGAGACTGTTGAATGAGTTCGTGTGGAATGGTCTGGTCCTGATGGGATTCTGCTGTTCTCCGCCTGCTCCGTTCGATGGATCGCTGTTATTGAGGAGTTTAAAACAGACTAATGGGGGTCTACATTTTGCTTGCAAGGGGCTGAATTCTAAACACTTTTCCTCTTGTAGGTGTTTAAATATTTAAACATGATTAATGATTGAAACGAATCGCCGGGATAAATCGCCCTCGGTTAGAAGTTTACCTTCAGCTGCACTTCTGCAAGCGTCCAGAAAAGCTTCTGAAACAGACCTGCTTCATTTCTGATGTGTGTGTGTGTGTGTGTGTGTTTCAGCGGTGGTCAGTGCCATTCCAGTGCCCACGCTGGACAGCAGTCAGTACCCGGGCATCCTGCCGTCACCCACCTGTGGATTCACCACACACCCCAAATTCACCCTGAGACCCATGCCTTTCTCCACACTGAGCGTCGACCGCAGTTATGCTACCGGTAATCTCTCTATCTTCCTGTCTGTTTCTCCATCCATCTCTCCATCTGTCTTTCTGTCTATCAAAAAAGGGTAAAATCTTTATTTTTTATTTTTTTTTAGAGTGTAGTAGTATATGTCAGCTGATGCTACATCACCACTGGTTGACCAATCACAGCACAGCAACACACTCGTCATTTAGAGCCGAGGCGGTGCAGAATGAAGTCAGACTCTGCTTTAAATGAGTTTGTTAGCTACCGCAGAGATTGATTTGATTCGGTCCTTTGGCAGCAGCTGCGAGTCTCTTTGCATCATTGAAATAGATGAAGTTTTCAAAGCATCTCTTAGTGAGCACGTAACAGACATCTGCACAAACTACGCCTCTGAGCTAGAGAAGTTCAGCCCAGACTTGAACGCTGCAGTGACTGACTTCAGTGAATACACCATCCTCATATATATGCATGATTACAGCTGGAAAAATTCGAACTTACTTTTCAAATGACCAGGACACTCAGACTTTTAATAGACTTTGGCGAACTCTCAGTATCAGCATGCCAACTGCATCTAAATTAATTACAGTGAAACGGAATGGAATGAGTCACACGAAACCTGTTCAAATAAACCAAGATACATTACATTCATTAAAATATTTCTGCAGGATAGTAATGAGAATGTGGTTAATTGAAACCAGAAGAAAAAAAAATCATGTTATTTAGTGTTAATCTATTTCTATATCACACATTATTTAAATCAGCTTCACGGTCATAAATAGGCATTTTATTTCTAAAGCAGGTTTAAAACAGTAGCTGCGGACCAAAGTAGTGCACACTTTAAAACAAGAGGACAGTAATTGTGTTGCTAAATTCATCAGTTATGAAACAAATCATCTGCTAAATGGTAACATTTCAGCTCTACTGAAGGTAATATTATGTTTTAGGCTCTCCTTTGTTTACAGTTCAGCTTTCCTCCATCTCTGTGTGTCTGTGTTTTTCCAGCGATGTCAGCCGAGGGCTCCGCTCCATTGGCCCCGCAGCAGCCGCTGATTCCCACAGCGCAGTCGGAGCCGCCGGGGTCCGAGGAGATTCCCAGCCGAACCATCCCCACCGCCTGTGTGCGGCCCACCCATCCCCTGCGCAGCTTCACCAACCCACTGCTGCCTCCACCCATGAGCTCCATCGAGCCCAAGGTCTACACGCCCATGACAGGTACAGCTCCATCACTACACATCCATAGTAGTGCCTGCTTCTATTCGGCAAAGCACTGCACTCAAACTAGCTGACCCCTGATGACCTTCGATTTAGCCAAAGCACAAGAATGTGGGGGAGGTAAAAAAAAAAAGAAAGAAAAGAATATACACATATATATATATACATACAGTATTTTATTCTGTATTATATATATATGAAAAACCTTTCTATAAAGGATCCAATTGGGTTTTTTTGTTTTGTTTCGTTTTTTTGCAGTGATGACAGAAAGGACAGTAATGGAGAAACCAAGCTTTCAGTGATGTTTCGTTGTGTCGAGAACATTTTTATATTCTGAAGAACCTTTTTCCACCATAAAGCCTCTTCTCAATGGAGAGATCCATGGTTGCAGGTTCCTCGTGGAGCATCAATACTAATAACGTGTCGGTTGTGCAGGTTCTGTGAGAGAGGGTGCTGTAGAATCAGGAGCGGGAATCTGTCTGTAGCCAGAGGTGGAGTGGAGCTGTATCTGCTTTGGGTCTCTCTGTGGGAATCAGTGAATAAAGCGCTAGTTTTGTGTGTGTGTGTGTGTGTGTGTGTTGAGTTCCCATCGGTGGCTGTAATGTTCATCGATTGCAGACATCATAACAGTGTGGAAACACTCTCAAACACTGGCGCTCCAGGGCCTCTGCTTCCTCCTCGGAGATCTGACTCTCTCTGGATCTTCTGGGCTGGGTTGCAGCGCTGCAGCAGATATTCACAGCAGCGAATGTTTCCCCCGCAGTTAGGATTTAATTGGTTCTGCTCAAGCCGTTCCGTGTATGCGGGGCTTCAGACACTGTGCATTAAGCTTGAGAATGAGAGTCTGAATAGGCACTGTTTCCGCTCAGATGTTCGACAGGCATCCGATTATAAGATCCAGCGGAGAGAGAGAGCAGATGAAATCTACCGATCTAAGTCCTACATACTGTCTATTTATTTATCTATTGTTAATTAGTTAGTAAGTAGGTTAGTTCTATTTACCTACACTCCAAACAATGATTCCCCGGCACTGTTCAGTTTATTTAAAAAACATATTATCATTTCACACAATTCTGTTTGGTTCGATGCATTGTGTTAGACTGACTTGAAACAGTTTTGTTTTAACTCAATATTTTCATTTTGAAAGAACTTTGATGATTTTTCTTGTGTAACTAGGAAGTGGATTTCCCCTTTCCATCATGCTTTGCACAGGGCACGATAAGGATAGTAAATATTTAAATAAAATGTTATTTTTTATGGAGATGATAAAACTAGGAGACTTGTTAATGTTTAATGCTCTTTTATGTTTGTATTTAATACCAGTGTGGTGAAGTGTAGAGCATGTGCTTAGAGACCTGCTAACATGGATCAAAGTTGTTTTAATAATACAAATATTTATAATAAAAACAGTTTGGGCGTGCCATGGATGTATCAAAGCCATCGTATGTTAGTGGATGGCAATCTATCGATGTCATTCTATTGTTCTGTGTGGTTCAGGGGTGGTTTTCATGCTGTTTTTCTGTCTTGTTGAGTTTCTCTGACCGCAGTGACAGCCTTGTTCGGTCTCTCTTTTATTATCTGGCATGAAACACATGTGAATAAGGCTTGTTTGACAAATTAATAATTTGTCTGAACTTTGTATCGTATCTTATTCCCTCACGTTGTGAATTATGACTGATCAAGTAAGCGCTCCCAGTAAGTTGGTTATCACAGCTTGTGTTGTATTACTAAGGCTTTGATTTACTCATGTTAATTAATTGTCGTCAGGAGCCGAGAGTGTAAATCAGCCGTGGGGTGAAACACTGCAGACGTGCATCGACTCTCACAATGGAAACACATGAAATACAGCAGAATAAAAGCCATGGAGCCTCAGGAGACGGCCGAGCGTTTGAGGGCTGTCGGGTTTATATTTACTGTCCGCGAGCTTCACAGACTTGCCTTTGTTCCTCTTGTTTCAGAGGAGTCCATCAGTCTTTTAAGGAAGAATTTAAAGCCGTCTCCTTCCTGCCTGAGAGAGACGGATCAATCTATCAGTCGGCATGTGAGTCATGCCAGAGTCTCTTTCTGCATAAAGGCATCAGACAGTCCAGAGAAGCTCTGACACCAGAGATCCGCCATGCATTCTAATTCAGACAATCTACAGTAGTTGATCTAATCTGAAACATTTACGGCTTTTCACATGTGTGTTCTGTCTTTGGCAAAGGTGTTTCCTCTCGTTCTTCTCCCAGGATGAGGTGAAATATTGATCAGGCGTCTCTAGGCAGCAGTGAAAGAAACAGAAACAGGACCTGACGGCCACTTCACCACCAGTTAAATGGGCTTTTTAAAGCACTGTCCATGATGTGAGGGATAGCACAGCAGACGGACCTGGAGCGCTTTAGACCATCCAGCCATTTCACACACCATAACACACACCATCCTCGACCGAGAGACGCAATTTGTCAGAATATAAAGACAAAGAGGAGTAGAGAGAGGGAGGAGTGTTGAAAACAGCTCGCGTTTCAGCCCAAAACAAAAGAAAATATATTATGCATGAAGAAAATTAGGTCTGTTTTAGAGCCAGGATGATTATTTCACATTATCACATTGTTTTCATAACACTTAGGAACAAATAATTTATGTATAAGAAGCTTAAATTCTTATTCTCATTTAACTTTCTCATTAGATTCGCATTGTTTACTTCAATGTTTGTTTGTTTTTTATCAGAATAAATTAATGGCAAATCAGCACATACTACCATTATGAATAAATACTTGTATCATTCTAAATCATGCATCGTTAATGCAAATAAAAATAAGGCACAATGCCAATAAATCAAGAAATAGCTTTCTTTTCGTCGTGTTGTATAAACAGACTAATTTTCTCTTGTTTAGAGTTGAAATGTGACCTTTATCATGATTTTGAAGAAAATTATTATTATTTGTATTTATTTATTCATATTTTTTTGCATTATGACATTATTTCATGATGATAAACACAAATATTTCCATTGCTGTATATAGTAGAAACATCTCATTTATGTGATGTGTTAAGTGTTTTATTTAAATAAGCATAAAATAAATGTAAATCAGCATCAATCCTACCATTATGATTGAAAACTTTACCATTGGTAGTGTATTTGCTGTAATGCAAGGGGGAATAATGCCCTGGCTCTGAAAGTAGTCCTGCAGTATAAAAGCGTCTCACGGTATATTTTTGCATTATGACATTATCTTATAACAATGCATCACCAATTAAGCCTGAAATTCCCATTACTGTAATCCAAAGAAAAATAAAGCATGTCTCTAAAATGCATGGAAAAAAATAACGTCTCTTAAACAGATTCATTTTCGCCGTGCAAAATGCAAAAACATGTTTTTTTAAGGTCGAGATTGAAATGTGACCCAGCCGTGTTTTGATGGTTTTTCTGAGGTTCCTCGGTGAATTGACCGATCAATCTAGCGCTCAGCTCTCAACGTGACCTCATTCCCGCTGAACGAGGGTCTGTTTGGAGCAGCAGTAGGTTATAAATTGCTGTTGAAGATGTATTCTCTAAAGAATCTTCTAAGGGGCTGGTTTTTCATGTCTCTGCGAGAGTTTGAGTGAGATGTGCTCTGGCTCTCGGCTGAATCTTTGGCAGAAGTTAATGTGTCCTAATCATCTTTGGCCGAGCAGCAAAAGGAGAAAAGACAGCGATAATAAAACTGACCACTTCGATGCATTTCTAAAAAAGGGAAAACAGTATCACATCCAGATCCTGCTGGACAAAACCAGCCTAAAGAGTCTCATCAGACCAGCAAAACCACCTGTAAACTGCTCAGGGTACTAAATATCATGCTGTTGGTCAAGCTGGGTATCCGTTGAGTTGAGGAGTGATTAGCACGAGCGATTACGAGCCGGAGAGTTGCAGTAGCAGCACATACACGAACCATAAATTGATTTACAGATGACTGAAAATCCATATCAGAAAAACATAGAGCAGTTAGCATGGTGCGAATGCTAACAAGCCCCTCTGGCGGTCTGGATGTAAGAGCTGTCTTTTTTCATAATGCACTCATAAAGGGGTTATGTGATGTTTTGGCTGCTCAGTTTTGCTTTTCTTTAGTGTAACGAGACGAGTTTTATGCAGCTATATATGTGTATAAAATATTGGCACTTTGTTATTCTGAGTTCTTTTCATTTTTTCATGGTTTTAGTTCTTATTGAACTATAATAATGCATGTGTAGTTGAAAATTAGTATTTTTAATTGGAATTTTAGTAGCTTACCTTCAATTGCTTTCACAAATCTGGGTTACACTGAAAACAGTTACACTTAGGACCTTGTCGAAGGACAACAATGATTCATTAAAATGAATGCTGTTTCTATTCATTGGTTTAACCAAGACTGTAATGATCCAAAACACTTTTCATACTTATTATGTAAACAAACTAAACGCTCTGAAGGCTTCAAATTGGGAAAATTTCAAAAATAAATTGAGGTAATTATGATTATGACTGATATTGGTAAAAAAATAAATAATAATAATATATATTGTTACGTTTCTGTCTGTTCTTAGTTTCGTTTTCTTGTCTCCTTGTTTTGGTTTCATTTGAATGTCCGTATTTGGTATTTCCTGAGCTATGTGATCATTAGTTGATTATTCCCCAGCTGTGTTTCTGGTTCTGTTGATTAGATCTTGTGTGATATTGTGCGTGCTATGATCTATGTGTCTCCAGCGTTTTTGTATTAAAAGATATTGCAGTAAATTCCGAATCCCCAGCGTTTTTTTCTTCCCACAGCAAATAACCATAATATATATATATATATATATGTATATTGTTATGACCATTTTGTTCTGTACAAGGGTTAATGCATCAGAAGTCTTCAGTATTGCATATTAAGGATGATAAAGTAATTTTGCTGAACAACAGGAAACTGCTTTATCTTTTTTAATAGATGTGGAGCTTAGATGAGTTGTACATTAACAGTGGACGATAATTCTGCTCTCTAATCACTGCCACTGATAAAGCGGAAGAGCTTTCTGGGTTTTCTGACTAATAAAGTCCGTTCCTGGAGCAGGTGCCGCCAATCTCTGTGGTTAAATTGTGCTGCTAATGCTGAGCGCAGGTCTCTCATTAAGGTGGAGGAATGTGAGAGATTCTGGAAGCTTGTTATCGGCATCCATCACCACAGTCCACCAGTTCCTGCGTCTTTAGAGAGAAACCTCATGGATGAGCAGGGACGCTATCAGCCCATCCATCTGTCCTGTCTCACCTCCTGCCAGACCCGCCCTCCTCTCTCTCTCTCTCTCTCTCTCTCTCTCTCTCTCGTCTGGAGGTCTGCCAGGGCAGCTCTGGATGGAGATCTGGATTTGGCTCCTTTAACTACATTCATTTTTCCACATGATTTTGTTGCATTCAGGGTCAGCAGGACTGGGCTGTTCCTGGTCCTGAAAATAATGAAAATAATTTGCAACTACATTGTTTTCTGGATAGTTGCACAAAGTGAAAATTGTAGATGCGTTTTTAAACAGGTAATTTAGAAAAGTGACGTTCACTTGCATGACGTAAGGTCTGAGCAGAGCCAGAGGGGGTTTGGTGGCCAATGCCTTGTATTTTATGCGAGCAGCTATTGGTAGCCAGTGCAAATTGATAAATACAGATGTGGTGTGCATTTTTTTTGGTTTGTTAGACATCAATCTTGCAGCCGGGTTCTGAATTGATTGTAAAGGTTTGATAGAACTGTCTGGAAGACTATCCAAGAGAGCATTACAATAGTCCAGCCTGGACAAGAAGATGTGAAGCATGTTCTGAAAGAAAGGGTCTGATCTTCTTGATATTAAATAAAGTAAATCTGCAGGACCGGGGAGTTTTAGCAATGCACTCTGAGAAAGTCATCAATCACAACTCCAAGGTTTCTGGCTATTTTTGAAGGAGTTATGGTTGATGAGTCCAACTGGATGGTGAAATTTTGATGAACTGATGGGTTTGATGGAACCACATGCAGTTCTGTCTTGGCAAGGTTATGATGAAGGTGACGGTCTTTCATCCAGCAGGAAATGTCTGTTAGACAAGCTGAGATGTGAGCAGTTATCATCATATCATTAGGATGGAAGGACAGGTAGAGGTGAGTGTCATCAGGACAGCAGTGACACAATCACCTATGTTTCTGAACAACAGAACCTAGTGATGCCTTGTAGACCGAGAAGAGAAGCGGTCCAAGAACTGAGCCCTGAGGCACACCAGTAGAAAGATGTTGTGACTCGGACACCTCACCTCTCTAAGAAGGACCTATCTTTGAGAAAGGAATCAAGACACTGGAGTGGGGCTCCTGAGATGCCCTGTGTTCAGTGGGTTTACAGGAGGGTCTGGTGCTTATCCGTGTCAAAAGCAGTGGCTCCAGCAAGACAAATACTGAAGATTGGGATTCTGAGCTTTTTTGGGTTGAATGTCCGCTTCTGAAACCAGGCTGGTTGCTGTCCAGGAGGTGGTTCTGTGTGGGAAAGGCTGAGACTGGACACTGCTCGTTCAAGTGATTTAGCAAAGAAAGGAAGAAGAGAAACCAGTCTGTAGTTCTCTAAAAAAAGGATGGGTTAAGAGTGTGTTTCTTAAGTAGTAGGGTAATATGAGCATGTCTAAGTGAGTATTCTGAAAAAAGAAACTCAAGGAGGTTTGAGGATGAGTGAGGTCAGAATGTTCTTTTTTTGGCTGCACTGTATCTTTAATGCTTGAAATGAGTTGTGTGTTGATGTTTTCTGTGCTCTCAGGTGGGAGTTTACCCAAACCGCAGGTCAAGACGGCCTCGCTGGGTCAGGCCGGGAAGGCCCGCTCTCCGTTACTGCCTGTTTCAGTGCCGACCGCTCCCGAGACGTCTGAAGACGGACAGAAGCAGCCAGACGACCCGGCCAGTGTAAGTCTCACACACACCGATCCATATCTCCTCATCAAACACTCACTTCAGTCTCTCAGAGCGATTTGGGCTCAGCAGGGAGTCACTTTAAATCTCGACCGTAAGCCAAGCGCTTAATAACTGGCGAGAAACATTTCCATGAAACCTCAAGCAACAATTTGGCTCGTTTTCCTTCCCTGAAAAGAATGATTGATGCTTCTGTGATTCAAAGACCAATAGCGCCTCTGCTTTATGGAATGTAGTTATTAATATTTTGTGCCGTCTTCAGTCTGAATCATTGAACAGGCAGATGAGAGTGCAGGCCATGTTCAACTATTGATGTCACAATAACAAGAGAAAGTGGGAAGTTTGTGCTGGGGTTTGATTTGACCTCAGACGACTCGCTTTTCTAGTTTGTGATCAAGAGACAGAAAGGTCAGCAGCACCTGTCCGTCCGACAGGTTTCTGTGTAATTGGAATGGCCTTTTCCCATCAGGGATGAAGCAAATAAACAAACTGACACTGATCAGACTCTTCAGCGCAGCCCGAGCGGAGACTTTACCGGTTATACCGCGGTAGATACATTCTTGCTAGAGACACATTACAAATATATAAATTGATACATTTCACATTTATATAAATACAGTATATATATATAGCGGGGAAAATAAATATTTGACACATCAGAGAGCCTTCAAGCCAAATATTGAATTCATACAAAGACATCAGAACATTTAAGTATACAAACCAGCTTACCGTGTCCTTACCGCTTACCGCTCTTCTTCTCCACAGGTGTACGAGCAGGACGATCTGAGCGAGCAGATGGCCAGTCTGGAAGGACTGATGAAGCAGCTCAACGCCATCACGGGTTCAGCCTTTTAACACAGACTCTCTCTGATTCACCTGAACCCCTCGAGCGGGATTATAAAGGGAAAATGACTCCGAACCGAGAAGCGTCTCTTTTCTAACTCTGTCTGAGATTTTATACTGGCCGTGTGAATCCATCCGAGAGGAAGACTGTGAGGATTCATCTACTGATGGAAACCTTTCCCACAGGATTACTAGCGATTCATCTCAAACCCGACCGAGTTGCCAAAATGCAAACTTTTCATTGACATCTTGCCAATCTATTGCTGCCAAAATCCCTTAAAAACACTTCGCTAGGGAGCTATATGTTCACGCTAGAAAGCAGTCGGATGAGAAGATGCGATCGTTTTTTTCACGCAGCACTGATTTTTGTTGTTGATTATTTGTCGTGTCTCTTTGTGAATCTCTTTGCTACACAAACCTCATATTTGGTTTATTATTTGAGCGCAGTGAAAGCGTAAACCCCTGCGGTGTGCTCTTGAGTTCACTTTATGCATTTCATCTGCATCCAGAAATAAATCAACCACGTGCGCTGCCAAAATGATCTTCTTCCTCAATATTTTTGCCTTGTTTTCCGGGAAAAATATTTAAATGTTCTTAAATCAAGCTGCATTTACATGAGAAGCAAAATGACATCATATTCTTTTCTGATTAAGGTGTAGAAATCAAGCAAGTTTGCAAATAAAACTAGAAAAAAGGGGGATGTTATATGACTCTCTCTCTCTCTCTCTCTCTCTCTCTATATATATATAGTTTCTCCAGTAAACTTCCCATACACCAAAATAAAAAAATCTAGTACAATTTTTCTGTATAATTTTACTATTTACAAAAAATAGGCCAGAGGGTATATTCGCTAAAACGTGTTTTAAAATATTTTCTACAATCTGTTTTGGCCATTTTTGAAAATGTATTTTAAAAGTATATTCTTTAACAGTTTAATGCATTCACATTTCACAATTGTAGAATATATATATATGTGTGTGTGTGTGTTGTCTATAACACACCTGAACAAAAATCTGATCAAAAACTGTAGCTACTGTAAGATTCAAAACATATTTTCTTGCTCCAGAAATACATTTTAACGTATATATTTGGTGAAGTTTGCATATGAATATAATTTTCATATTTTGTGTAACTGAATATTACTGTTTATAGCATTTATTTCAAATATATTTTGGGCAGAATTATTTCTTCTTTTTTTTTAAAGAACGTTGCTATATTTGTTCTGGAAAGCAAGTCAAAAACCCTGAAGAGGAAAATGTTTTCGGTCTTGGCTTGGTTTTATGTGACGGTGATCAGTCAGTCAGCGGAGGATGAACATGGCAGATGAGTGAATTAATTTGTCCAATAATGCTAATGTGAAAGCTCTGAGACAGTTAATGCGTCTCACACCATCAGCTTTTTTGTTCTGCTCTTTTTCTTTTTTTTTTATGTAAGGAGGTGCGAACAAGACTTTTTATGTGCCTAAATATATTTTTGTTCACTTTTTGGTCACTTTATTTATTTGCTGCGCTGCAAGACAACAGATGGATGATGAATGGAGGCTGAAATGCGTCTCTATATTTGATATTTTTCTGGAAGCGTACAGATCCTGTAGATCCCGACATGCTGTTTTTTACTGTACAGATGCAGCAAGCGACTGAGGGACTCGGGATGGGGCCAGCGGGTTTCTACAATATATTTAATATATGATTTAGATGGTTCCTTTCACAGTAATTTATTAAGACGATATGATTCATTCTAGAGCTTTTATTTAGCCCATTAGGAGAATAAAGGAAGAGGAATTCTGGGACGGATTTTCACTGTGTTTCTGAATGAAGATATTTCGCTTCAGCATCATAACACACCTTCAGTTGTCTGATGTTTCTGTGTGTCACGTTAAATGTGATCGATGACATTCCTGATGTTTGGATTCCCCAATAAAGTTCTCTCTCATTCCCTCTTTCTCTCACAGTTCCTGCTCTGAAGGAAGAGTTCACCTGAAAATAACCTTGTTCAGCTCAAACCGTATTTCTACATCCCAAAATGTAATTGTTACTTTGTAACATCACAATTCTGACTCCCGAAGTGATTTTTTACTTGCAGTTTTCAGAATCACAAGATATAAAAATTTGTGCATACATGTAAACATACATAACAGAAGAATAAAAAGATATAAACTCAGAATTATAAAAAAGTAACAATTCTGAGTTCATATTTTACTATTCTGACTTTTTTTTTCTCAGAATTGCGAGTTTATTTATTTAGTTATTATCTGACTCGACTCTTTTCTCTCATCGCAAGTCAGAATTCTGATTTCTAACCAATTCTGACCTGATATCTAAAGTTTGATGTCATATCTCACAACTCTAAGTCTCTATCTTGTGATCCTGCGAAATAAAAGTCAGAATTAGAAGATGTAAATTTTATAGATTCTTTTTTTTCTCATAATTGCAAGTGTATATCTCATAATCCTGACTTTTTTTCTTATAGTTTAGTGTGCGTCTCAGATTTGCAAGTTACCTTTTTGTTTTATTTTTTAATAACATACAACACAAGTGTCATATGAATTAGTTTGTTTTGTTTTTTGCATCTTGAAGCAATGTTGGCCTTATTTGTGTCGTTTGTGTTTGAACGGTCTTTATTTTCCAGTGAACTGGTCCTTTACTTCAGCATTGCCGGGGCTGATGGGATTGATCCCTGATCAGCTGATCATCGGTGTGTCTCAGAATCACCTTCATGCAGTGATTAATTAGTGGTGTTAATGATAGAATCAGAAGGCAGCGTTGAGGAACATGAGCAGGCGTGTTAGACGTTCTCTGCTCACAAGAGGAGGAATCATTCTTATGTGTGTTTTACTTCATCCTTAAATTGTCCAATGTTAGCGTCGTTAACCAAATTAGAGTAGTGATTGAGATCTGAAATGCGGCTTTCCAGCCGTTGCCGAGTCGAACCCTCCGACTGTTTCTACCCATGACGTTGTATACGATTACTGGTTTTGTAATGCACTGTAGAACAGTCCAATGTTCCTTTTTATATAGAAATGTTATTTGAATGGTGCATTCTTTTTGTTTGATAAATAAAGCCTTTGATAATAAACTGTGTCTGTGTTTGATTCCGTGCAGGATGACAGCAGTGTGACTAAGGCCTTATACAGCTCCTCTCAGAAGTCCTGAAGAGTTAACCTGTATAACCTGATCACCCATAGAGATAGATGTGTGCAGATTAATAAACAGATATCTGCTCACTTAGTTCTATCTATTTCTATCGTTAGTTAGTAGGTTAGTTCTATCATCTATCTACCAATCTGTCTGTCTAGCTAGTTAGTAGGTTAGTCCTATCTATCATTAGTTAGTAGGTTAGTTCTATCCATCCATCCATCTATCATTAGTAAGTAAGTTAGTTAGTAAGATATCAGGTTAGTTATTTCTATCTAGCTTAATAGCTACCTATCATTAGTTAGTCCTAAGTTAGGACTATCTATCTATCTATCTATCCATCCATCCATCCATCCATCCATCTATCATTAGTTAGTAAGTTAGTTAGTTAGATATCAGTTAAGTTCTTTCTATCTAGCTAAACAGCTACCTATCATTAGTTAGTCCTAACTTAGGACTAACTATTGTTAGTTAGTAGGTTAGTTCTAACTACCTATATCTGTCTGTCTGTGTCTAGCTAGTATTAGTTAGTAAGTAGGTTAGTAGGTTAGTTTTATCTATATATCGTTAGTAAGTTATCTATCTATCCATCTATCTATCTATCTAACCATCCATCCATCCATCTATCATTAGTTAGTTAGTTTGTTAGATATCAGGTTAGTTCTTTCTATCTAGCTAAATAGCTACCTAAGTTAGGACTAACTATCGTTAGTTAGTAGGTTAGTTCTAACTACATATCTCTGTCTGTCTGTGTCCAGCTAGTATTAGTTAGTAAGTAGGTTAGTAGGTTAGTTCTATCTATATATTGTTAATAAGTTATCTATCTATCTATCTGTCTGTATGTCTGTCTGTCGGTCTGTCTGTCTGTCTGTCTATCTATAGATGTACCTTTGTTAGTTAATTCTTTAAATTAATTAGATCAGAATAAGACTGTTTGTGAGACTAAATGAAAAGTAGCTAAAAAATCCTTCAGTCTTTATTTCTGTGTAAAACTGAATCACACTGTTTAACTGTTGATGAGAATTGCTCTGAAGTGCTTAGTATGACGTTTTTTAATGCATTAAATCTGTCTGCTAAAGGATGATTTAGTGTGTTCCCATTTTAAACGGCTGAGAACTGAAGTGAATCCAGCAAACCACGGTCTTGTGGACAGTCAGTGGATCTGCCAGCTCAATAAATATGTGAATAAGGAAGCATCAGAGACGTTTCTAATAATGCTGCACTGAGATGAGTCCTGTGTCAGCTCCAGAATAACCCACAGCGCTCGCAGCACACAGCAGATGTCCTGTAAATGCCTGTGATTAATGGAGGCCGTGTGTGACATATGCTTCAACAGATGCTTCACATGACAGGAGAAGACTTACCGGTGTAAAACACTGTGACCATCAGACGCCCGTCCCTCAGGAACACCACGGCTCTGCTCCACAGCCAGCTTGACATACGTATATTCACACTGCAGGTGAATTCTTTCAGATTTCTACTTCCATATCATGTCTTCTTTCAGACCTGTGGAAAGAAAGCATCTAAAATACACAGTAAAGTGTTCATTCTTTTACAGTCTATCTGCATCTGTAGATTTCAATCCAAACAGCATCTTTAGTCACTGATCTTTACAGTTTTATAGTTACCCTTTCAGTCGAATCACTTCGACGTTACATATGGGAACTCGCCAGAGAGACCGATTTGCCTTTGAGCT
>JAUCMU010000097.1:25772174-25790808 GCA_032275025.1 Enteromius treurensis
ACTTCGACACTGCTGAAGTGTTTCCAGAAAAGTGTACCGTATGCATCAGACGTTCAGCCAACGCTCCGTGGACGTGATGTCTGAGGCTGAGACTAGGATGTCAGTGGTGTTCTTGGGGGTGGACATGATTGTTAAGGACGTCGTTGGGAAAATCGAGCGCGATCAACTTAAGAAGGCCCTAGAAGAGTTTGACAAAGTTTTGGATGAATTCAGGCCGGCGTCTGAGCATTGAGTTGCTGAAAGAAAAGAAAGAAGAAATGCTGGTTTGAATTGTGGAATTGTGAATTCATAATTGTTGTTACGCCTTTGTGCTAAAGCAATGCAGAAATACTTGAAGACTTAGTTCAAAGTGACAATGTAAAATAACACGTGGAATGTAAAAAAATAAAGAATCTGCTGCTAAATAAATCACAGTTCTGCAAATAATGGTTCATGGGTGATTGTCCCCAAATATGATATTCAAATAGAACCAAAAATAAATAAATTAATTAACAAACAAACAAAAACCTCCAAGGCCCTCCGAACTTCTTGAAATTCACAGCATGGACAGGGCATGTCCAGACTAGCACAGAAGCACATGTTTTAGCTCGATACCCCGTCCAGAACCTAAGAACTAGACATCCCACCTACAACTAATTCTACTCAAAAATACAGGCTGTTTGTGGACAGTGGATTTCTGAGGTTCTGTAGGATCCACGGTGCTCAAGGGGTCTCACAGAGTCCAGCATATATGATGTTTTAACCCACAGTTTTTACCTTTGATGGGCTTTGAAATTAGAAATTTTGTTCATATGATGTTTGACCGACATAGTTCCTGTTGAATAAGTTACCAGTGTCATCTGTAACTCATCTGACTGCACCTATGTGTTATTTGGTCATAATTCACAATTACAATGTCTTTAGGTAAAACCTAGGACACACTTGTAACATTTTGATGCAGACCATTACAGCTATATATTGATTTGGTTGAAATATCTCATATTGTAGCTACTGTCTATTAATGAATAAAACACATTTATGGCATGATGACTATGTGTAACCTCCTTACCGTATCCGTACCGTACCGTATAATTGTATTATAATTCATATATTTTTTTTTACAGTAAAATGATGTTGATAAGAGCTCAAATATTGACAGTTATCTTCTTTTTCTTAATTAGGAGCTGTTTATCGATAAGCGCACTGTGACGCACGCCTCTGACGTCAGTGGCTGGAGCCGTAGATCTGCGCATGCGGAGCGTCGCGCCGCGTCAGTTTCGATTCTGGACCCGACAGAAACACAAACTCAGGCGCATCAGCGACAGAAACCGAATCAAAGTCTTCAGACGGATCTTTCTCAGCCTTCGCGCGCTGTGATCTCCTCAGACACTCCTCAGACACTCGTAAGATGAAGCGATGTTCTTCTGAATAAACAGAGTAATGATGATAACGATGCTCTCAAGAAGATCAATGAATGACTCAGGCGCTAAAAACACAATATTAATGAACATTTGAGGTAAAACACTTCCTTTATGCTGTTTGAGAAGGTGTCAGTGTGGCAATGGGAGTATTTTAGCGTTAAATATATCAGTTTAGCTTAGCTTAGAGTAGTTTATTTTGTGTTCTTTGAAAAATCATACATTTTTTGTGGTTTCATATTTATATCTTCTGTTTACTTGTTCTAAATGTTACTTGAGTGCCTAATTAACAACCAACGCAGTACAATGCGATGTATTTATATGATTATATCATATAACAATTGAAGCCATCACTTCATACTAAATCATGTAAATAATAAAAGCACAATTAATGCATATATGGAACATTTAGATTTTTCAGAATCAGAATTGGTTCAGAAACAATTTGTGCATTATTTGTGTTGGATAGGGTAATGCTGTTATTATTTTCGAAGCCTATTAGGCAGTCACTGACCGAATGATGCATTATTTGACTGTCTATTCTTGCATACAGGCAGAAATGTCCCGTGGAGCCCAGAAATCACACACACACTCGTCTAAGCAGACGGCTTCTCTGAGATCCAGAGGACTCAAAGACATCCGGATCGATGAAGAGGTCAAGATCGCTGTGAATATCGCTCTGGAGAGGTTCCAGTACAGCGAGGAGAAAGGTTTGAGCTCATTATAGGCCAGCTAAACGCTCTTATCATTAGTGAATTATATTTATGGCATAGACGCTCAAACATTTTAATACAATGGGTCAAAACTTGATTGAGGAATGTGGGTCAGAAGTAAATATTGAATTATATCCAGCTATATCATATTATTTTTAGCGCTGCCAAATGATGAATCACAATTAATTACTTCCAAAATAAAAGTTACATATATAAATACAGACTCATACAGCATACATTTAGTTAATATTTGCATGTATTTTCGTGTATATGTAAACATTTAGACATATATTTAGTATTATAAGTATAACATATTTTTCTTAAATATAAATACATGTGTGTGTGGGTATTCATATAATTAAACACACAGAGTATGTAGACAATGCTGAGTATGTTGACAGCAGCACTGATTAATTTATATTTATCATATATTACTATTTTTACACTTTTTTTTTTTAAACATTTTTTTAATATATTTTTGTTGAATTCACTTGTTTTTTTTACATATCAGTGCAAAAAAATAAATAAATTAATAAATAAAATATGCTCCAGTAGCATGTTTTTCCTCCCTGTGATGGAGCATCTTTCGTCAGGGCACCCCTGTTTCGTGTATTTCTGTTTTAAAGATCTTGTTGTGTCTCGTAGAGCTGGATTTCCCTTCTTCACTGACAAATTCTGAGAGAGCGTTCATACATCGGCTCGCTCAGTCCCTGGGTTACATCTCAAAAAGCAGAGGGTAAGTGGAATTTGCAGAAATGACGTTTATGCATCATTACTAAAGCATGCTGATGTACAGCATTATAGCTAAATACCGGCCCAAAACAAGACAAAAATTGACTATGAAGGTATTAAGGATTACATTTTGAACTGTTCCACTACTTCTTCCATGATCTATTTTTCTTTTATTGTTTTCTGTTTGAATCAGAACGGAAGACGGCCCCCCAAAGATTCCTTATTGTGTTTATCTCTTATTCAGATGATTACTGTTTGCACAGATGACCCCACAGCAGACCTCTGTGCTGCATTTCAAATTGTTGTCAAATTCATTAAATTTTTAAGCGGCTCTACTGAAAACAGCAGTTTTATCTGCTCAGGACAATTCAATAACTCAATAATAATAATATTATTGTAAATTATAACTGTAATGTGAATAATTTGTTGTTGCAGGAAAGGCTCCAGTCGATATCTTACAGTGAGGAAGAAGGATGGGACGGAGGCGTCTCGCTCCATCATGACCTGTAACCTCTCTCATAACTCCAGACACATGGTGCAGAGCCTGCTGCAGAGGTTCCCCGTCACTAATAAAGAGCGCAGTGAACTCCAGCCGCGCACGGAGAGAGCCGTCTTCCCTTCCCCGGACTCCAGCGGTGAGTGTCCTGCTGCAGAACACACACTAACTCACAGACCGCCAACATTACAGTCTGGTCTAACATTACGAGGGAAATATATTTTCAGTTTTATTTTGTTACTCAATGTTTATTTCGGAAATTAAATGTTAGTAAAATTAATTGTGTAGCAATTGTTTTGTTCTTGTTTTAGTTGAAACTTTAAACCCCAAAAATAAAAGCTTTTATGAAATTATTCAAATTAAGTTGCTTACATTTTATGATTGATTGATTACCTCTGATTTTGATCATAAATAATGTTTTTTTTTTTGTTTAATAGCTGTTGTACATTGCTGTTTGATTTTTAAACGATTATTAAACATGTTTTAAATTATGATAATTTAATCAAACCATGAAACTAAAACATTTAATTTTTAGTTAAACCTTTAATAAATTGCTTTTGAATTGTGATTGATTGTTGTGACATTATTAAATTAAGTTTCATAATTGTATTTAATTAGACTTTTTGATGACGGAAAAATGTTACAAACAAGAAATGGTTGTTTCGTTCTAAGTATGCTCTTCCTTCTGTATGTAAAACATGTCTTTATATGTTGTTCCTCCAGACAGTAAAAGCCGGACCAGCGGTCGTCTGAGTCACGGGATTCCTCAGGTTCCTCAGAAGAGAAGCCCGTCTGAGCTGGACGGTTTCCGAAGAGCGCTGCCTGTCTTTGAACGTCAGGAGGAGATCATACAAACCATCCGAGAGAACCAGGTAGTGCTGGTTTTGGGTGAGACCGGCTCGGGCAAAACCACACAGGTGAGGACTTTGAGGTTCTACTCTGCGAGCTGCAGTACTACTAATATGCTGCATTCCTAATGAGAGAATAAACCAACCCGAACTGACTTCCTCTCTCAGATCCCACAGTTCCTGCTGGACGACTGCTGTCGGAGCGGGGTTCCCTGCCGGATCTTCTGCACTCAGCCCAGGAGGCTGGCCACCATCGCTGTGGCGGAGCGCGTGGCATCGGAGCGCGGAGAGAAGATCGGACAGACCATCGGCTATCAGATCCGCCTGGAGAGCAGGTACTGCATCATAGCCAGAATATCCAGGAGAAGTGTTTGTGTAGAAGTGTCTCCATCTGAATAACGGCAGTCGTACTAATGAATCCTGGGTATCGGCTGCTCCTCAGAGTCTCTCCTAAAACCCTGCTGACGTTCTGCACGAGTGGAGTTCTGCTGCGGACGCTGATGTCCGGTGACGAAGCCCTGTCCACCGTCACGCACGTCATCGTGGTGAGCAGCACACAAGCTCAGACTCACGCTTCTCTGAGTGTTTCTGGCCCGGATCTTAATGTTTTCTGCTCCGGCAGGACGAGGTGCATGAGCGAGACGGCCTGACCGACTTCTTACTCACTAAGATGAAGGAGCTGGTCCAGAAGATGCCTTCGCTGAAGCTCATCCTGTCCAGCGCTACTCTGGACGTCAATCTGTTCGTCAGATACTTCGGAGCCTGTCCTGTTATTCACAGTAAGAGAGCAGACAGAACAAACCTCCTCTTCATGACGGAGAAACACTTTACAATGAGTTTCCAATGGTGTAGATGCTAACTCCTCACTTTTATGAGATGTGAGATCTGCTTAGAGCTAATGAAAGTATTTTATGACGGGGGTTAATAAAGAACTGGGGCCGGATGCATAAACTACTAAGAATGCTCTTTTTAAAAATGTAGTCCTTGAACACTGGTCATAGCTTTTAAAATTGAGTTTGAAAAGGTAGATTGGTAAAATTTTATTACAAACTAAATCTGTATGTTTCACTTTCAGTGTATTTTAAGTCAGTTACTTTAGTTTGCGCTCTAGTTTATTTGTGTAGCGCTTTTCACCGTTTTATAGCAGCTTCACTGAAAATGCGTGTCCAGGAATGATCAGTGACGTGTTACTTAAATTAAATATAAAAATACTTTCTTTAATTTGCATTTCTTTTGCATTTCTGCAAATCTGCACTGCTCTCTATAAATGTTTGTGTCGTGATTCACTGGATTTGAGTGTTAAATAGTAACCTTGAATTGTCTTTGAAGTCAAAGGTTGTCCGTATGAAGTCAAGCAGCTCTTTCTGGAGGACATCCTGCGGACCACCGGCTACACCAACAAAGACATGACCAAATACAAGAAGGAGGCGCAGAAAGGTGACGCTAACCGCTAATATACACTCCTGCTCAGAAGTTTGGGATGATGTGTGTTATGTTTCTAGAAGAAGTCTCTTCTGTTCATCAGATCTGCATTTATTTGATCAAAATACAGTAATGTAAATACAGCCGTGTTCTGTGTGAATCTGTGTTAAAAGTGTATTTCTGTGATGTTCAGTATCATTACCCCAGTCTTCAGTGTCACATGATCTTCAGAAATCAGAATCATATACTGATTTACTGCTCAACACACACTTCTGATTATTAGCAGTGCTGAACACAGTTGTTCTGCTCAATATTTCTGTGGAAACTGATTTAAAGATGAATAGAAATGACATTTATTTGTAATAGAAACCTCTGTCATGTTATAAATGCTTTTACTGTCAGATTTGATCAATTTAATGTGTAATGTCTGAATAAAAGTACAAATTATTATTTAAAAAAATTAATTTAAATAAAATACAGCTTTTGCTGTAATTTTGATCAAATAGAGCAGTTACGTGTCCGAGCGATTAGAGTAATGAAGCCTGCCTCTCGGTGTGTTCAGAGGAGAGACGGCAGACGTCTCTGACGGAGTGGTGTGACGCCCGTCTAGACGTCTCGCAGCCGGACGCTCCGAGGGAAAAGACACACACTTGTGTCCTGCAGGAGAACGATCTGCTGGATGATGGAGGCGACAGCGTCTTCAGTCAGATGGTACTGTCTCTGCACGTCCTGTTCAGTGATCTCAGTTGTGTTTGCTCTGGTTTCAAAGCGTTTCTGTTGTCTCTGTGCAGAGCGAGAAGGACGTGGCCACGCTGGAGCCCTGGCTGCTCAAAGAAATGGACGCCTGCATCTCCAACATCTTCTTGAACCAAGACGCCGACGCCTTCGTGCAGCTCTTCAATCTGATCCTGAACGAGAACATCAGCGGTAGGGCTGGCACCCGGGGCGTAGATCGAGGGGAGGATAGGGCTGCATGATAAATCACAATCGATGCCATAGTCATGTGCATCTTGTGAGTGAAGCGCGGTTCTGTGATCGGTAGTAAAAGAATAAACAGTGATCCGATCCTCTCTGATTTAAACAAGTATATGGTCACTGCATGTGCTTTCTGAGGTAAAGGAACCGTTGCCAAACCGTGATGTCAGAGCCAAGGTGTGTCATGTCTGTGTGCTGTCACAGTTTTAATAGCGCTAAGTCTAATGTGCTCCCACTCTCGTGTGTTGTGCTCTTTCAGTGGATTACCAACACAGTGAGACAAGCGCCACGCCGCTGATGGCGTCCTCCGGACGAGGGTTTCACAGCCAGATGGAGCAGCTCCTCAGCATGGGCGCAAACGTCAACATCAAAGCCTCCAACGGCTGGTGAGGAGTCAGAAACACACCACACACAACGACAGCAGCAGTTACTGATGTCTACCAGCAGGGTTATTATTGTTTACATAAAGCTAAAGGCATCAAGAAAACCTCTTTCTTGAACAAAATCAAGCACCATCATACACTATTTGGACAAAAGTTTTGGCACCCCCTTCTAATGAGCAGGTTTGATAGCTTCAGTCACTTCTATGAGCACAAATCTTCATATGCAAGCATGAGATGATGTTCTAGTTTTATAGCATAAGTTGGAATTTTTCCTTCAGATCCACTTATAAAATAATATTATCCCAGTTTAGTCTTTAATAACCGTTTTGTGAAACGAGTTCTAGATAGTACAGTTCTAGATACTACAGATCAGATGTCCAGAATAACCTGAGCTGCTCGTCTCTGTTCAGTAACAAGCAGCACATGTCAGTCACTTTTTGAAATGTCTATGAATATAAATAAATGTAAATGTAATGTTTATTTCAGGACTGCTCTTGACTGGGCCAAACACTTCAATCAGACTGAGGCCGTAGATCTGCTGGAGTCTCACATGTGAGCATTTCACAGATTCTACATATACAGCTCATGCAGAGTGTATGTTGGTAAGGTGTGTGTGTGTGTGTGTGTGTGTGTGCAGATGGTGTGTTGAAGCAGGTCAGCTGGACGAGTCGTCTCTGGTCCAGACGGCCGCATCAGAGCTGAATCCTGAGGACCAGGAGCTGCTCAAAGCGTATCATCACAGCTTCGACGATGAGAAAGTGGACCTGGATCTCATCCTTCATCTGCTCTCCAGCATCTTCCAGAGCTCTGACGAGGGTGAGACCTCACAGTCATATCTGCTGTGACGTTTGTTCTCTCAACATATTTAAACGGGTATTAATCAGGTTAATGTTGTTTATTTTCAGGCGCAGTGTTGATATTCTTGCCCGGCTATGATGAGATTGTCTCTCTGAGAGATCGCATCCTCTTTGATGATAAAAGGTTCACGGATCACCAGCAAAGGTCTGTCGAATCCCTTCAGGTTAATGTCAACATGCGGGGCGTCTTTCTAAATATAACACAATATTGGGCTTAAAATGTCTGACTTACTTTATCAGTAGCGTTGTGATGGATAATTTAAGCTGAGCTGTGATTTATATATTATTTTCTATTTTTTTAAAGTTTTACTTTCAGAGCCAGAAACAGTCATTGTGTTTTTAAATACATATTTAAATGCAGTCAGATACCGTTTATTAAGAAAACAAATGTTAAAAACATGTCTTTGTTGGTTACTGATAAGCTAACGGTCCATCAGCAGGTTCCAGGTGTTCATACTACACTCTAGCATGCAGACGTCAGACCAGAAGAAGGTTTTGAGGAACACGCCTAAAGGTGTTCGTAAAATAGTGCGTATCTGTTTCTATAAACTTCACACAGACTCCTTTTAAATGAAAACAACTCTGACCATCTCCTCTCATTCGCCAGATTCTCTCGACCAACATCGCAGAGACCAGCATCACCGTCAACGATGTTGTTTTTGTCATCGACTCCGGTAAAGTTAAAGAGGTCAGTCTGCTGTCAAAGAAGAGGTTCAGTGAGAAATTAAAAGGATCATCAGAATAATCCACAGCACTCCAGTCCATCAGTTAACATCTGGAGAAGACACAAGATCAAACTAATCCAGCGTTAAGATGATTTTAAACTCAAATATTAGTCTATAATCCTTAATAATATATGTTTATATATATACACACACACATGTCTCCATATATAATATATACTCCTCTAGTCTAGCCCTTTTTTTTTTTAAATCCAGTTTTAATTTAGTGTAACTGGACAAAGCCTAGAATGAAGCCGTTCTTGTGTTGTTCTACAGAAAGCCTATGACGCTCTGAATAACGTGACCATGCTGAAGATGGTGTGGATATCGAAGGCCAGCGCTCTGCAGAGGAAGGGCAGGTAATTCAGCGTCTGTCTGTGTCTCTGACATGATGAGCGTGTGATTGTAGAACTGATGGAGACGTGTTGTTTAGAGCGGGCCGCTGCAGACCGGGCGTCTGTTTCCATCTCTTCAGCCGTCTGAGGTTCAACAACATGCTGGAGCATCAGGTTCCTCAGCTGCTGCGCATGCCACTGCAGGTACACGCGTGTGCTAACACATGGGCAGGAACCCTGTGCACCAGCCATAGATAAAACATCTGTGTGTGTGTGTGTGTTTCAGGAGCTGTGTCTGCACACTAAACTCCTGGCTCCCATCACCTGTCCGATCGCTGAGTTCCTGTCTAAAGCACCTGAGCCGCCTCATCTCCACACGGTCAAACACGCCGTACAGATGCTGAAGGTCAGACAATAACTGCTTTCTGGTCACAGCAGAAACCAAATAACAAAGACTTCAGTGGATCAGACTGAACAGAGTGCTGTAGATCTGATTAAAAAGATCATTTTCTGCGTGTGAACAGCTGCTTAGACTCTAAAACGCCACATGCAGTGCCGTGTACAATTCTGTGCAAAAGTTTGCACACCCTACCGCAATGTCTTGTCGAGCAACATATTTGATCATCAGGCTTATATGAATCGTCATGTGAACCTGGAGCGCAAAACATAACGGTCATAAGGGTCGATTTTTGAAGTTGAGCCGAATAAATAATCTTTTCATTGATGTATGGCTTGCTGAACCTGAGGGTGAGAAAAAAAAAATTGCCTTTAAAGTTGTCCAAAGGAAGTTCTTTGAGCCATATTACTGAGAATTTAAGTTTTGATGTATTTACATTAGGAAATTTACTAAATATCTTTACTTAATATCCCAACGATTAAAAAAAATAAAAATAAGTATAATTTTGACCCATATTGTTGTATTGTTTATGACTGCTTTTGTGCTCCAGGGTCATGTATAATCTGGTTTAGTGAGAATATTGAGGAATAAACAGCTTGGTTTTATTCAAACTGAGGAAAAATATGTATTTGCTGCAGATGCTGATATTAATACAATGAGATAAACAGATCTAAATATCATCATCTCTATATCTCCAGTAATATGTCTCAGTAAGATGATATATAATGATCAAACGTATAATTCAGTGCTGAAGAAATAAAGGCTCCTCAGAAGGCTTGTGAAGATCATTGCTCCGCTGAGGAACAGTGAAAGTTAAGCTCCTCAAAAGATCCTGATGATCAGATTCTTAAAAGGATTGATCTGCTTCAGTCCAGTAAGAGTAACTCTTCTTCTTGGCAGACCATCGATGCGATGGACCCCTGGGAGAACCTGACGGAGCTGGGCTATCACCTCGCTGACCTGCCCGTGGAGCCACATTTAGGGAAGATGGTTCTGTGTGCTGTGGTGCTGAAGTGTTTGGACCCCATCCTCACCATCGCCTGCACACTCGCCCACAGAGACCCCTTCGTTCTTCCCGCTCAAGCCGCTCAGAAGCGCGCCGCCATGCTGTGCAGGAAACGCTTCACCGCCAACACCTTCAGCGACCACATGGCTCTCCTCCGCGCCTTCCAGGTCAGACTCCGCCCCATCAGCACTTCATAGAGGGATGTAACTGTAGAGTGACATAACTATGAAGTTTTAATCAAATCGGAGTTTAATTAAATCCCAAAATAAGGTCTGTGCTTCACACAAACTCACGATACTTTCACATTTGATTCTGTGACACCAGCTACACGCGACTCGGGATTTAATTGCTTTTTGTAACTGTTAAATAGACGATTGATAAATGTAGCGTGGATTAATTAAAATCCTTTTCACTGAACTTGTTAAAGATAAGCTTGAAAAAGTTTGATGATCGCCACCTACTGGCGTGTGTCATTTTATTTTCTCTTTTTAAATATATGAATATATCAATATTTATTCAGAAAACATTAATATTTTTATCAGACGTAATTTGTGCAAAGTGGCATCAGAACATTTCTTTCTAAAGCTACTGTTTGGAGTGTATCGTTAATGCGTCTTCATTTCACACAGTAACGACTGTAAAGGATGGTTTTTGGGAGGTAATTAATTCATTAAAAACTGTAGTAGCTTGAGTGCCCTAGTAGTTGTGGTAGTCAGACGTGTGTGTGTGTGTGTGTGTGTGTGTGTGTGTGGATCGCCGCAGGCCTGGCAGAAGGCTCGCAGTGATGGCTGGGAAAGAGCGTTCTGTGAGAAGAACTTCCTGTCTCAGGCCACCATGGAGATCATCGTCGGGATGCGAACGCAGCTCTTGGGGCAGCTTCGAGCTACAGGTCAGATTTCCTCAGAGATGTTCCAGTTCATGGTCTCCAGGAACCTACACAAAGTCTAAAGAATATCCTGTTTGAGCACCTGAAAAAAATCCACTCTCGTCCCATTACGTGTTTTGAGAGAATCACAGGGTTTATTTTGTTTGTTTGTTTTTTTACAGTGTAATTTCTTCTTATTTTATTTTAACTACTATCTGTAATCAGCCTTGCATGAAATAAATTAATAAATTAATGCTAAAAAGAAATGAAATCTCCCTAAATTAAAATTATAAAATTACAGTATATGTCTGTGTGTGTGTGTGTGTGTGTAATATACAATGAATATATAATGGCTCAGAGTGTGTCATGAAAATATGTTAATACTAAAAATGAACTGTGTTGATCAAATAAGAGGCGAGTCGTGAACCTTGTGTGTTTCTGCAGGGTTTGTGCGAGCGAGAGGAGGCGGGGATATCCGTGATGTCAATCAGAACTCGGAGAACTGGGCTGTGGTGAAAGCTGCTCTGGTCGCTGGCATGTATCCCAACCTGATCCACGTGGAGCGGGACAGTCTGAGCCTCATGGGCTCCAAAGAGAAGAAGGTTCGCTTCCACCCGACCTCTGTCCTCAGCCAGCCGCAGTACAAGAAGGTGAATGCAGAACAAACACACTTCTGGTCTTGAGTAAAATAAATTAATAAAATAATATATTAAAATATTTGTGTGGCGGTCAAATAATTAATTGTAATAATAAAATAAAAAATTTTCCTTACATATTATATGTATCTGTATGTTTACATGTAAGTTTTATATTCATGTAATTTGTATTATATATTAATATATTTAATACATAAACAGTACAAGTTTTTCTCAAATATATAAATATACAATACAATAAATGCATGCACATATTATGTAAGCTTTTATTTTGATTGAGATCAGCGGTTTAATTAATTTTATTTATTAAAAAATGTTATACACAAATCTTTCTATTTGTATTTAATGTATAATCAGTTATTATAACTATAATATATTTAATATAATTATTTATTATAGCTTACTTACTAAATATTAAATCAAATTGATTGTACATTATAAAATAAACTAATTACTAACTATATTATCATTTAGTAATCATTGTAATGTTTAATTATTCATACTTTTGGTAATTATATATACTTTTTAAATAGCTTCTGATGTGTCTGTATTCTTGTTTTCTGTACCCAGATCCCTCCAGCCAATGGTCAGTCGGCAGCAGTGGATTCCCTGCCCACTGATTGGCTGATTTATGACGAGATGACCCGTGCTCACAGGATCGCTAGTGTCAGGTGCTGCTCTGTGGTCACGCCCCTCACCGTCGCCATCTTTGGAGGAAGTGCCAAGCTCCCCAGCTCCGCCCTTCAGGAGCCTGCCGCCCACAGAGGAGGTACCTGTTAACCCGTGCTGCTTTGTCTTTATACTTACAACTTTTATAGTATTTCAGAGACTACATGGAATATTTATAGATTAAAATATTTATTGGTCACACAGATATAAAAAATGCACAAATTTCTTTGACATCAGAAAATGTGTTTAAAGAGGCAAAGACAGTATCTCATTAGATGTCAAGTAACTAGGAGTTTGTGATGTATATTGTGTGCGATAATATTGTAATGGTTGTTTTAATGATGTGGGATTTGACTTTATCAGTTATTAACCATTCCAAACACCCCTACAGAGCACACGTCCTGTGACGTCTAGACGAGAGTGCATTAGACTCGTCTTCCACTGCATGATTCAGTCTAATAAAATACATTTACAAAAGATATGGGGACAGAAAGAGCTCAAAGGCTTCAAAGTTGATCTTTTATGGAGCAAGTGTACTCTGTAAAGCAGTGTTAGAACGATGTGTGTGTGTGTGCAGCTGAGGCTGTGGATGACAGCAGTGACAGTGAGGCGGAAGATCGCTCCAGCGCTCGTCAGGCTCATCTCAGCATTGACAACTGGCTCCACTTCAAACTCCACCGAGAGGTGCACTTCAGTCAACATTTCCACTAGAAAACAGTTTCCCTCTTCGCTGTGGCCCTGTGTCAGGTGTTTATGGTGTGTGCTGTATGATCTCAGACGGCGGAGCTGCTGTTCGGTCTCAGGCAGCGCTGGCAGAGTCTGTTCCTGCGGAGGATCCGCTCTCCGTCGAAGTCCTGCTCTCAGCTGGACGAGGCCACTATCCGCTCGCTGGTGTCGGTCCTATCCGCCGAGGAGCAGAGCGCAGGCCTCCAGCAGCCCACGGGTATTGGCCAGAGACCCCGCCCCATGACGGCCGACGAACCTCCACAGACGGCGTCCGGCTGGAGCGCAGCGGAGCAGGTGGAGCGCAGCAGCCCAGACAGGTGCGGCACACCCTTCATACCTCCATACGACCGTACTTCATCAGCAGTGTTGGGAAGGTTACTCTGTGATGAGCAGTGTTCAGGTCCGTCCTGTATCAGATCACGACTGCTGGTGATCCACTGAATAATGATGTTTCCCACAGGCCTCGGCTGGCGTCTCAGCTGAAGAATCACAGAGCTCTTCACCCCAAACATCTGGGAGACGAGAACGGCCCTGTGAACAGCGCCGACGGACCCTCGTCCCCGTCCCCGTCCTCAGGAACAGTACGTCACCACTCATAGATTTGGTTGCTCTTAAGTTCCTTACTTGTGTATTTGTTTGTTTATTAATGTATTTACTTATGTTACACTTAAAGGAATAGTTGACCAAAAACTGAAAATGACACCAAAATCTCCTCTCCTCCAAGCCATCCTCGGTGTGCATGACTTCCTTCTTTCAGACAAACACAGTCTGAGGTTTTTAAGAATCATATACACCCAGGATGAGTTGGAAGTCATTTAAGGTGGTTTTATATGCGTGTGTGTTCGAAGTGTTTGGTTTAACTCTCTTGTGTTGCAGTTAGTAAGTTAGCATTCATTTTTATATATTTATATCATTTTTATTTCTATTTGTTGTTGTCGACTGATGTGTGCGTGCTTGTGTTATTGAAGCAGCGCTGCTCGTCTCCGTCCACACATCCGCCGAGGTCCAGCGTGAGATACTTCATCATGAAGAGCAGTAACACGAGGAACATTGATCTGTCCCAGCAGAGAGGAATCTGGTCCACGACGCCCAACAACGAGCACAAGCTGACGCGAGCCTTCATCGAGAGCAGTGCAGTCTTCCTCATCTTCTCCGTCCAGGGATCTGGACACTTCCAGGTCGGTTTCCTTTAAAGCAAAAATCTATATAAAAAATTTACATAAAAACTGAAAAACATATTAGATTCTGAAGTTCTATGATTTATTTCTCTCACATTAAAAACGTTTCTGTCTTCAAAAAGAGAAAAGTTTAATACTTTAATATAATTCAATAAGATTTTTATAAAATAAAGGTTTTACTTTTTTCTCTTTAAATATATATATTTTTTTTCTCTTCAAAAATGTTTTGTCTCTTTTAAAATTAGTATTTAACTTTTTCTTTTTTCTCTCTTTCAAAAAAACAACAACAACAACAACAGTGTAGCTCAGAGTTTTTGTGTCAAAGCAGCTTCACAGTAATAATCAGGAATAGAATTCATCCATAATGGAGCTCATGGAGTTTCAGCTCGGGTGTTGTTCTCCTCAGTCATATGTCTGGTTCTGGTGTGGTTGGACAGGGTTACGCACGCATGTCGTCGGCGGTCAGTGGCGAGCGCTGTCTGGACTGGGGTTCGGCCGGGCTGGGTGGTGTGTTCGGGGTGGAGTGGATCCGTAAGGAGAGTCTGCCGTTCCAGCTCACGCAGCAGCTGCTTAACCCCTGGAACGACAACAAGAGAGTGCAGATCAGCCGAGATGCGCAGGTCAGAAACACACGTGCTCCCTCTTGTGGCCTCAGAAGGAATGCAAAACTGAAATTCTGCCTATAACATTCAAAAGAAATGTGTTTGAATATATAATATAGCGTGTGATCTATGTGTGTGTTTGAGCAGGAAGTGGAGCCACAGACAGGAAGTCAGTTACTGCAGCTCTGGGAGCGAATCTGAGCCCATCACATACATCACTGAGATCTTTACGTCATTTATGAGGATTAAAGGGACGTAAATCTTCTTCTTTCTGTCTGTATAGCATGTTCTCAGGGCGAGTCAGGCCTCATGAACGTCAGCGAGTAAATGTTTTATGGATCTTGTGCTTCTAAAGTCTTCACCGAATGCGTTGGCTCTGATTGGTTCAGTGTGCTGCTTTTAATTGCTGTGCAAATGTTTTTGTCATCTATGATGACTTTGCACACAAAGTGTTCACTATTGCATTGTTGATCTGTTTGTTCAGCAGATAAAGAGGAAAGTATGAAATCTTCAGTGAAGCGGAAGGACAGTTGTTTTGGTGTGTGTGTGTGTGTGTGTGTGTGTGTGTGTGTGTGTGTGTGTGTGTTTGTTCTTGGTTCATTGTTTGGTCTGTTAGCTGATCATCAGCTCTGCTTATAATAACTGACATGTTGTGAAGGAAAGCTGCTAAAACAATGCAGCCGGGTATTTTAATAGTGGAAACAAGAAACAAAGCAGAGTTGAGTTTTCCGTTGGAAGTCTTGATGAATGTTCATTTCTCATGTGTAGTGACACCGCTGTGTGATTTGCAATAAAACATTTGCAGATGTTTCTTTTGTAAAGTCATGGAAACATTAGATCTCAAACTAAAAGAGAATTATTATTAATCACTCCAACAATTAATAATCTTCAAGTCCTGGAAAACAATTACAGGACAATAATATAATAAGTCATGAAAATGTATACAATTTAAAAAAGACAAATAGACATGAAAACTAAAAAAAACTCAAGATAATGTTTAAAATCAAACAAACATTTGGTTTGTTTGATTTTAAACATTATCTTGAGTTTTTTCTTCAAAAGATACAAAAATCGTATACAAAAATTAATAACATTTTAATACGAGTTATAAAAATGTAATTTTATCAAAGCTCAACTTTGCCCCTCAAGGGACAATTTCAAAAGTAACAAATGAAGACTTTGGTGTGTTCATACCCTTTGGAGTTGAGCTAGTGGGCATTCTTGTACCTCTAAGTGGTACATATTAGTTCCTCAGAGCAGTAATCTGTACCCTTAGCCCCTCATTTGTGCCTCTAGAGGTTAGTTGAGATGTGAAACTCCGTCCAGATCATTTGTTATTTAGGGGGTGCTCAAAGGATGTATCTTTATTAACAGGTACTTCAAGAGCACCCACTTGTTGGTCTTTTTGCATTGGTCTAAATGAAGATGTCATTCTTTCTTCACCACCAGGTGTCTCTTCACGTGCAAGCGAGGTTAAAGTCAATGCATATTATAAGACAATGAGTGCTTGTCCTGCTAATTAAAGAAAACCTGACATTTGACTCCTTAAAGTGACTTACAGGGGAATTTTGTTTTTACCTTTACATTGGCATCATTTTCAGCCATTTTTTCATCAAGTTCAGAAGCTATTTAAAATGTCTATTAAAACAATATAAAATTAAGTTACAAATCATATTAAATTGGTATTAATGGAAAAAAATGAGTTGCACTACAGAGGTGGCACAGAGGAACACACACGTGGCTTGTATGTACGTTTCCAGACGTTTAATGAGGTCTAGAGGTGACATGAGTGCAATCATATTCATAGATTGATGTGGATATTAATGTTTTAAATACAACATTTTGAATACAGAAATATTACATCATTTAAACATCTGAAATTATTTGCTAAAAATAAAACAAACCGCGAGCAGGTGGTGGAAAGACACTGAATTTAATCACATTCATTTAAAGGATTCGTTCGAATGGCTGATTGATTCAGAAGTGAATCAAGGCACTGTGTTTATAAAGAATGTGTAATCATGAATCACTAGATTCATTTAAAACGCACTTTCATGACTTTAAGTGAAGCCAGCAGCTCAGATGTGACTTTATTTGCAACTATTTTTGTTGATGATATAGAGTGAAATACATACTTGTTGATTGATCCGTTGTATTAAATCAATATCATATTTAAAAACTCCCTTCATCAGTTTGTTTTGTATTAGTTTTCCTTCCTTTCCTGTTTGACCTTATTTAGTTTTTCCGCTCTTATTTAGTTAATGAAAAGTCTAATATAGTTTGTTTAAAATTTCTCAGTGGTAGTGTAAAAAACACCCTGTTCTGTGTACTTCCCCTTTAAATAAAGCACTGCTGACTCCGCCCCTCTTTTCCGAGGCGCTCTCAGAGGATCTTTTGTTAGTCGTATTCATAGTGAAACTTGCTAATTAGCTCATTATAAGGAAAGGCGATTTGCAAAATTCATTAAAAGACATTAAACTTGCCGCTTCTGTAGGTGAGATTGGATCATGAATGCTTCGCGTGATCATAAACGCAGTTCGTTTGATCAAGGGCGTGTTTTTTTTTCAGAACCAAACGTAACGTTAATCCTCTGCGTCTTCAGTCACTCAGAGTACATGACACCATAACACCTCAATCTCTTAGGGATCTTGCTTGTCTTTGCGTCTCGGTCTGATGACGGCTCACTCGGGGCGGGTCTGGGGTTAGACACCGGTTCAGTCTGTTTGACACCCTGCTGTCAATCAACTATCGTGGGAGGGGCCTCTGACCGTGTGATCTCACACAGACAGCTCGATTTGAGAAGGGAGAAAACATTTCAGGAGATGACAAACAAGACACTAGGTGGATTTTTATCATTTTAGAGTGGTTGTGAAGCCAACCTGCCGACACACATTTCCTTTCAAACAACTTGCATCTGGCCTTATATGACTCCTTTAATTCAGTTCATTATCACCACCTGTGTTAATTAATCATCTTCTTTGCTTCTCTTTGCCTTTACAAGTCCTCAGTTTCTGTTTTTTCTTTGTCGTAGATGAATGTTATTTTAAGGACAAGATGCTTCTGAATTATAATTAAAGAATATTTAGCTTACTCCTTTGTCGTGCACATTTACTACAACCCCGTTCTGTTACATTTAGGAATTATTAAAAGCTGTTGCTCTCCTTCTCGTGATCTGTGAGAAAATGAGTTCTCAAGACTCAAGAGCACGTGCAGATGGGATACATTATCATGAGTAAATTCCAGCTGAACTCTGTGTCCTCTGCTAATAACCATAGCAACAGAGAACTTTAATCCATGTGTGTTTATTTTTTATTTTGAAAAGTGTGAAATTGTGTTTTATAGTGAAATTGTCACCCTGAATGGTAACCAAAGTGAGGTGTAATTTTAGAGTAATGACATAAATCAAATTTATCATAAATTAAATTTGCGATTTCAATCCATGTGTTTCTACTAAACAAGTGTGAGATAACCTGACAGACCTGTGTTCTCTGACAAAGTGTGTGTATAGAAGGCATTCAATATTAATGATGAGGAACACCGTGCATAAACCCTGATACAAATCCTCTCTGAGAAAACACTCTGCTCTAGATATGTTCAGATATGATTTTGATATAGGCTTCGACGTCTGCAGCGATATCATCGTAGGCGTCGCAGG
>JAUCMU010000097.1:25790908-25801719 GCA_032275025.1 Enteromius treurensis
ATGTTCAGTGCTTTGCTACAATCTGTATTGTTAAAAGCGCTATATAAATAAAAGTGACTTGACTTGACTTGACAGACAGAGACACAGAGGACAGACAGACAGATGGAGACAGATAGACAGAAAAAGACAGACAGCCAGAGACACAGAGGACAGACAGACAGACAGAGACACAGAGGACAGACAGACAGACAGGCCCTGATTCGTACCGTTATAGATGAGCTCTGAGAACTTGATGCTGAGACTCTGTTTGATCTTCCGAACCTCTCGGTCCATCGTGAAGGTCTCGATGTCCAGATGAGCGTGAAGCAGGATGGTTCCTCCAGGGGTTTCATAGATACCTGATGGGTAAAGAAAGAGAAAAAAAATATTGTTTCAGCCCAACTAAAAATAAAAGTTCTGATTGTACCATCACCAAACTGATTAACCCTATTTATTAACATCAGGAGAATGTCTAGTAAAAATATTAAAAATGTTAAAACAGTTTTGCCAATTTTCAGGATTAGTCTTATTAATTTCCGAATGATGGTTGTCATGATAACGATTGTTGATGGCACAATGACAGCTGCGACATGAATGATAATAGAAGAGGAAAGCATCAGTGGGGTCTGTGAGGATCTGCTGCTCAGCTTCACTCTACCCCGCAATTTACAGAGTCTCTGACACAGAAACCAAGCTTCGCTCGGCTGTCTGAGGGGTCACCGATGATGGACGCTCAGAGCTGACAGACGGGAATGAAGTTTTTACACAAACACACACCATTATGATTGACCGTGTCCATTCTATAGGCCAGAAAATGACCAGCATACACACCATTCAGATTAAAAAACAAGATCCGCTTTTCAACAGACAAACAACTTAAACGTGATTCTTAAATTATCATCATCATTATGTACTATGGCACAATATATCACTAAATATCCATTAAAAAAATTATATTAATCACATTTTTTTACATAATATATGAGTGTTTACTTTGTTTATTTTTTATGTATATATAAATACAAACAAAAGCTTGTATATATTTGAGAAAAATGTTATATTTATATATCTCATTTATATATATAAATATATATATTAGTTTTTGTCTCAAAATATACACTTTATGTTTATGTATTCATGTATTACATAATTAAAAAACAATACACATCACTAAAACCTTTTTTAATAAAATATGAAAAGATTATTTCAGCAACACTTGTCTTTTTAATTTAAATAACTTAAATAACTAAAGCTAAAATACAATTAATAAAAACGATACAAGCATATATATACTGTATATATATATATATATATATATATATTTAAATAAAATAAGTTTACTAAAAATGAATTGAAAAATGAAAATTACTAGAAATATAACTATAATTAAAATGGAAAGGGAAACCAGTTTTTACAAAGATTTCAAATAGAAAATAGATTTCCTTATAAAATATATATGATTTCCACTTAAAATTAGACACACTGCAGTTAAAGTGTGTCACACAGAAACAATGACTAAAACAAACTGGCTGAGACTAAAGATTTCTTCCATTAAAGGTCCAATTGCTTCATTAAACAAAAGCTTTTTGACTTCTGAGAGTCTTTGGTGTAAAACAATCTCTGTCCCTGGAGGCAGAAGCTCGGCTCAGTCCAGATCTCTGAAAGGCCACAGAAACTGCTGCCCAAAACAAGACTTAGCAAATTACCCACATCCCTTAAGTCCTGAAAAGTAGCAATCTGATACATTAAGACTCTGTCGGGTTTAGCGCAGGAGATTGAGGGACTTCCGTCAGGAAAATCTGATAAAAGTCTCTTCAGGTATTAAGATTTACACACATCTTTACTCAGCTGAGACGAGCACCGTGAGGTTAAATGCGTGCTGGCTTATCATTCCTGACTCCGGTGGTGTAAATACTGCTTTAACACTTCAAAGACTGTCCCCTGAACACACACACACACACACACACACACCTGATTTAAAGAGCTTAATAACTCAAGCCTTAGGCTGTGACACCCATTTCGCCCCAAAATATTACAAACATTTGTGTTCAATGATACAAAAAATAAAATAAACATATTAGATGATAAAAAAACACTGTACTGCCAGCTAAGTGAAAAAGGTTCAAAAGTTCAAGCGCTAAAAGGACAAGAACAGATTAAAACTAAAGTACACTAAATGAACTAAAATAGATTAAACCTAAATAATAAATAAATAAAAATCAATAACAACAAAAAAAAGTTACTTTTCATTTTTATTTTTAATAGTTAAACTCATGATTTAATCATATGTTAATGAAGCACCAGTGTTGTTTTAGTAATACCTATATATATATATATATATATATTTGATTATGGTTTTTATGTAATGTTTGAGTTTATTTTTATATTTTTACAGTTCATTTTAGTTTTATTTTTGGTCATTTTGATTTGTGCTTTCGTTCCCTTTATTAATTATGCTTAATCTGTTTTAGGATTAAAGTTATACGGTGATGTGCACTAAGATTTTATAATTTTACATTTTTAATAAACATTAAATACATGTTTCTGAGTCTCTCATTTATTTTTCTGCTACATTTATTTGGATAAAAAAATGGTGAAATATTATTCAAATGTAAAGCAGAGTGCAGACGCAAGTTCTGATAATATTCAGAGGAGCGATGATGAAGTCTGGAGAAGTTGTTGTTCTGTCAGACTCTGTCTCTCGTCTGAGTGAGCATGACACACATAAACACCAGCTGACTTCCTTCTGCTGGACCGTGTCACATAAACACAGGCTGTCAGGGTCTTTATTGAACATCCTAAACGCTGACTTTCAGAAGAATAGGCCTGATCTTCTGTGAACCCTCGGGGAAAACAAGACCTCGCGTATTTCTCCAATTCCTACCTGCCACTCCGGAGACAGAGGAGGAAGACAATTTGTCAATCAGAACGGCGTGAGGCGGACGGAGCCCGATACAGACAACATCAGATGAAGGGAGGGAACGCTTTCGCCAACAGCTGGACAAACATCCAGCCTGACCGTTCAACATTCAGCAGTCAAAAGTGAAGCGTTTGGTTTCATTTCCATCGAGCAATTTCTGCCTTCAGCAAAGAAACTGATAAAATTATCACTTAAAAAAAAATGGTGCAATAGCCAAGTTATTTTTCACTCATAAATTGCAATTTCACAAACAATAACAAAGACAGACATTACACGGACATGAATTTTGAGGTGGAATAATTCTATGCTATTTTCTTGTAAAACATACATTTTAAACATTTTATTTACAACTTTGAAAAATCCTATTTTTTTATAGTTTATGTTATATTAATATAATAAAATGCCTTATTATTATTATTATTATTTACAAAAAACAAAACATTAACAATTATATTCATTGAACATAATTATAATATTAAAACGAGTGTTTATGCATGATTTTGTCATAATTTCTTTAATTTGAGACAGTTTTGTAACTAGCATTCACCAGCGCTGAGGTCATGGCTTTGATTCCATGTGAATGCAAGAACTGATCAAATGTAAGTTATTTTGGATAAAGAAACTGACAAATGCATAAATGTGAAATGAATTGAGATTGGTACCTCTGGACTTCATGCCAATGAAGCGGTTCTCCACAATATCGATTCTCCCCACACCATGCTTTCCACTGTGAGACCAGAGAGGGGGGGTTATTGATCAATAAATACATGTGCACATACACTTACTGTACCCAGTGACATCTGTGTGATTATGAAGGGTATATGATACAGTCTGAAGTTTCTGATCGCCCCCTTGAGGAGCCACAGAGAAGCACAAGCTCTGATCCGATCTCTCCTGAAGACACCTGAAGTCCTTCACACTCACCCAATCTCATTCAGATAGCAGAAGATCTCCAGTGGCGTCTCTTTACACAGTCCCTGCTTCACGTGCCTGACTCTGACCGGAACACCTGAGAGAACAACACCATCAGAGAGAGAGAGAGAGAGAGACAGAAGAACACAGAGCCTCAGAGAGAACAACAGAAGAGAAGACTTATTCCTATCCTGAAACAAACTCATCTTTCCATCAATGCTTAATTTTTAAGTTAAATTTAACATTAGAATTTAAAATTGTGAAACATGAATTTGAAATGTGAATTTTTAATCGACAACCGTTAAAAGTGACCACGAGTATCTTCATTGGTTCTCAGACTCTATTTAGATTCATATGACGTTTATGTGGAACAGACTCAAATTAAGTTGGTATTCAAAACTATTTTTTCAAAATAGAATTCCTTTTAAATCACCATTTCAGATTTGGTGTCATTCGACCACAGGATACGAAGTACGTTTGACGATAATGACCTCGGACATCACTGGTGCTCATATTTCTCAACATTTATGTCTGTTTTATGACTTTCCTTTTTTTTTTTTTTTTTTTTGAAGCTTGAGAGTGAAAATAATTTAATCATTATTTATTTATTTACTCTTATGATATTTCATACTTTAATGTATGGTTCACATCACAGAGAAAAAGCATTTACATTTTGACTTTAAATCTTGAAAAAATGTAGAAGAAAAAAGAAAAAAATCATTTTTGTATTTATTTTAATAATTTGAATATACGTTAAAGTCCGAGTAACTTTATTGTATTTTTTCAAATATATTTTATTACATTTTATTCCAGTTTAAGGTTTAGTTATTAGCTAGTTAAAAGAAATGAAAATGAAAAATGTATTCTCTCAGCAAACATTTATTTTATTTTTATTTGCTATAATATCCCTGGAGTCGTGTGTCAGACATTTTTGACCTCAAAAGGCAGCTTTCATGACTCGTACGGTCTCTTCTATGACGTTTCTTATACTTTATGAAGCTCACAAGTCACTCTGAACTGTTGCCGCATGGAAAAGAGGAAATAGAGACACTTTTGGCCGAACTATTCCCTTGAGAAATATTCTCGGGCGAGAAGCTTTCCTAAGCTCTCCTCGGACCACAGGGCACCAAAAGAGCAGACAAAGCCCTGGAGCCCTTCAGATAGTTAATAATTAGATTAAAAGTTCAAATAAACCAAACAACGCATGAAGACGGAGTCTCTCGGCCACTTCTCTCTCTCTCTCTCTTCATTCACCGCACTCTTTCTCTCGGCCTTAGAAAAGCAACAATAGGACAGAAGACACAGTTGTAGGAAAAATTACCGCTTTACATTTTTCCACTCTTTCCCCGTCTTTCGCGCCGTTCTCCTTTTGAGGAGCAGCAGAAGACGTGGCAAAGGAACGGGGGTTAAAATGACAAGAGGGAAAAGGTTTGGTCGTTAAAATTCTTCTTTTCTGAATGAGAGAGAGTGCTGAGAAAGTGAGGAGAAGAAAAGCCGAAGCAGAATAGACAGATAAACCAGGTCTTTACAGGAGCGGGGCGGCGACGGGGGGCTTCTATTGTGAGAATCACTAAAACAGCTTTTCTCATGGACATTAAATGGACGTGCTCAAATATCTATGAATACTGATGGCCGATCAAAACGGATCATAGAGCACAATGACAGCGCTGTCTGATAAAATCACATTACTAGTTCACTCGGGGTCCCACACAACCATTGAAATTCTAATTCTGCAAATATGGGAACCGGACTCCGACTGCCTCACGCACTTTGTTTAAGTGTCTGAAAACAGTTCCTTTGAGACAGCAGCAGAGACTGACCCAGCACTCCACTGCTAAACACACGCTGCTTCATTATATAGAGCTGTACAAGAAAATCAGCACATCTCGACCCTGCTTACAGCAGAAAACCCTGTTATTGCTCAGCTCTATATATTTACTGTATATATCACCCTGGACCACAAAAACAGTCTCAAGTCGCTGGGGTATATATTTGTAGCAATAGAATTTGTTTCAGTTGTTTACACTCATATTTCATTAATATTTTCTAAACTATAGCAAATAAACTGTCATTATGTAGATAATTGTAGATTTGACTGCAGTATATATATATATATATTAATTAGTCAAATGATTAATTGCATTCAAAATAAAAGATTCTGGTCACATAATATATGTTTGTGTGCTGTGCATAATTATTTTGAATATATAAATACAAACACATGTATGTATGTATGTAATGTTTATATTTTAAATAGGCCTATGTACATGTACTATATACATAATAAATATACACAGTACACACACATACATTATGTAAACAAAGACTTTCATTTTGAATGTGTTTAATCTGTTGGCAGCACTTTTGGACAATCTGTATTATTTTAGCTGCTGACCAAAACGTATTCAGGTTCCAGTGGTATACCACAAATATAGATTTAATTGATTTTAATTTTATTTAATTGGAGGACGTTCTCCTCACGACTGCGGGAAAGGTGAAGGAATCTTAACCTTTAGTGAAGTGGATCTCCAGCACGTCCGGCTCATCGGGGGAATCTTCTGGGTTCTTGGTCATCTGATAGAGATCTGGAGGTGCGTGATTCTGACAAACAACAGAAACAACAGCTTCAATTCGACATTTGCTCATCAGTACAATCAGAGAAACGAAAAAACAGACAGATGTGTTGTTAAAGTGATGATATATACAGAATATAAAATACTAAATAGCCAGAAGATGCATACGATCCAGTCAAACACCTTGAGTTCATATCTCAGTTTCTAGTTTATATCTCAACGCAGACCATATCTCTCTATTTTGAGATTATGTCTTCTGATTGTGAATTTATATCTGATAATTATACTGAGATTTATCAGTATTAGGATGAAAAAGACACAATCGTGAAGAACTCACATCTCACGGTTTCTGATGCTTCTGAAAGGAAATGACGCAAGTGCGATAAAAACATCAGAATTGTGAGATCTACACTTGCAGCTGTGAGAAAAAAAGTTGCAGTTATATATTTTTTGGAAAGAAATTTGCTTCCATTCCAGTTTAGAATGAATCCTGCAGTCATTTGTTGTTTTTTTTGACAGATTCTGCTTTTTGTAAGTTACCGAATTTCTGGACATTCAAAACAACCAGTTTCAGCGTTTTACAAACATTTTTTGTCATGTGAACATTGCTGGAATCATTTTGCACACATTCTGAAAATGTAACGCCTGAGTGTTCTCTGAACTCTGATACAAGTAGCAACACTAGAAAAACGTTCAGACAACGTATGAATACCGTTTTTGTGCTAGCGTTTTCAGAATTTCTTTCAATTGTAAGTCACTTTGGATAAATCTGGATAAGTCTGCTCAATGAACAAATGTAAATGCAGAACATTACAGACCCCTCAACTTTAACAAATTAGCATCAGTGGTAGAATGTTTGCTCATAACTTTGGCAGAACGTTCTGACAACGTTCCCAGGAGAGGACGTCTGCTAAAGTGCTGCAGGTGATTGGATGCATCCTGATGGACTCTGCTTTGACAGACACGTTCTCCAGGACAAAGTACTTTGTTTCATGCAAAAAAAAAACATTTATTTATTGTCATGTGAGCAAAAGAGGAAAATAAAAGGCCACCTATCAAGTCTTCATGTCAGACAGATGTACTTCCACTCGGCGAAGCCAGGGGTTTCTGTGTGTGTGTCTGTCAGACGCTGTTAGTCCTGCCAATTACCACAGATTACAGCGGGATGACAGTCCGTGTGTCCTGAGCTGAGGCAAATTGCAGGGGAACTATGCTAAATAACCACCGGGTGCATTTAAATGGAAACCTTTACCAGACAAACATCATCATATGATAACTAATCTCAGCCGCCAGAGTCTAAATACACGTCCGTCTTTACTGTCGCTTTAACTAAACGCCGTCTCTGACTGCGCAATGCTACTTTCTTTATTTTCTGCTTCACTAGTATCTGTCCTGAGATAAAACTGCTGAAATGGCCTTAAAAGCTATTTGAAGAAGCGCCTGGAAGGGTGAAATTAATGGGTAGACATTTAACACAAGAGACTGAACGCTGTTTGTGTGCCGAGTTTTATCAGACGTATAAATAAGCTTGTTGTATGTTAAGTCTTTACAAGCTTTCTGCCTCCTTATGCACTGCATATGAAATATTTTATTGCTTTTTACTCTAAACATTATATAGCTTACACAAAAAAGCTAACATCAAACATTCTCAGAATTCATCAAACGTTCTCTCAGAGTCACAATATGTGGGTCCCCAGGAACTTGAAGGATGACACAGGCTCAACAGCCATCCCGTTAATGTGGGTGGGATCATGTGAGCCTCTTCTCTCCTTCCTGAAGTCCACAATGAGCTCCTTGGTCTTGGTGGTGTTAAGGAGCAGATTATTGTCTGTACACCACGTGGCCAGATGCTGGACCTCCTCTCTGTAGGCAGTCTCATGGTTGTTGTTGATGAGACCAATCACCGTAGTATCATCTGAAAACTTGATGATGGAGTTGGATCCATGTACAGGTCTGCAGTCATGGGTGAAGATGGAGTAGAGGAAGGGGCTCAGCACACAGCCCTGTGGTACGACAGTGTTGAGTGTGATGGTGGTGAAGCAGATGTGGCCTGACCTGACATGCTGTGGTCTGTTGGTCAGAGAGTCCATAACCCAGTTACATAGTGAGATGTTAATGCCTAGGTCTCTGAGTTTGGAAATTAGCTTGGAGTGTATGACAGTGTTGAATGCTGAGCTGAAGTAAAAGAACAGCATCCGGGCATAAGTGTTCTTATTGTCCCGGTGTGCGAGTACAGAGTGCAGTGCTATGGAGACTGCATCCTCTGTGCTTATATTGCTTTGGTAGGTAAACTGGAGTGGGTCCATGGTAGGTGGGAGAGAGTCCTTCAGATGTGTCAGGACTACCCTGGGCGTGAGTGCTACAGGTCGGTAGTCATTTGGGCATGTTGGGCTAGAGTGTATCAGCACTTGCACAATGGAGGTGGATTTAAAGCATGTTGGAACCACTGCTTGGGCAAGAAACATGTTGAAGATGTCTGTGAAAACCCCAGCTAGCTACTCTGCACATGTCTTGAGTCCACGCCCAGGGATGCCGTCAGGTCCAGCAACCATGCACACATTGATCCGGCTCAGTGATCTTGGAGTGATCTTGTTGGCAGTTTCTATATTGTCTCCACACCAGCCAGGTACGGTGTAAGAGAATGTTCTGGAAGGAGAGTTTGTGCCTCTTTGTAATGGTACAATAAGGCGACGCTCACTGGTGGATCTCAGAGTTTTTGAGGGAGTGTAGAGTGGAAGCAGTGAGTGGAGGTAAGCAGGAGCCGAGCCGGTAATTGTTCCATTTGCAAGCATCAGTGTCTTGAATTTGATGCGAGCTGCAATTGGGAGCCAGTGCAGGGAGATGAAGAGAGGTGTGACATGGGCCCTTTTGGGCTTGTTGAAGACCAATCGTGCTGCTGCTTTAATACATTATATTAAATTCCCTGCAACATCTTTGGTTTAACTGATTTAACGGCTTTCAATCTGATGAAAGGACAATCTCACCGCACATTCCAGCTTGCACAGCTCATAGATGACACATCCCAGCCTCCATATTTCACTGTAAATGTTATTAAAAGCATAGTATAAGTATTCAGTTTGAAATGTATACTCTATATTTATAGACAGCATTGTTGTTTAAAGAATGTATTACGTTTTTTCCTCATAAGGTTGGCCATTCAAAATCTCAGGTGCCACATATGAAGGTGTATCTTCTGCTGTTTGCTCTTCAGAGGTTCTGATAAAAATATAAAAAAAAAATAGGAAAATATGATACAGAATACAGATCATAAAGCACCCATGCATATAAGCGGTTCTATATTTATTTGTTTATTTATTTATTGAAGAGTTCCTGACAAATATGTTTTGAATTAAAGGATCGAACAATACCGCTGATGTACCACTCCAAACTCTCCGAGACGGATGGTTCCGAACGTAGTGAAGAATATACTCTGTGAAAAGAAAATAATAATGGTCACATAATTAGTTGATTTATTTCACTAATTCCATTCAAGAAGTAAAACTTGTATAATGTATACATTCATTCCACACAGACTGATACATTTCAAGTGTTTATTTCTTTTAATTTTGATGATTATAACTGACAACGCCAAATTCAGTATCTCAGAAAATTTGAATATTGTGAAAAGGTTCAGTATTGAAGACACCTGGTGCCACACTCTAATCAGCTAATCAACTCAAAACGGTCTCTCAGTCTAGTTCTGTAGGAAACACAATCATGAGGAAGACTGCTGATATGACAGTTGTCCAAAAGACGACCATTGACCCCTTGCCCAAAGAGGGCAAGACACAAAAGATCATTGCAGGAGAGGCTTGCTGTTCACAGAGCTCTGTGTCCAAGAACATTAACAGAGGTGAAGGGAAGGAAAAGATGTGGTAGAAAAAAAAGTGTACAAGCAATAGGGATAACCGCACCCTGGAGAGAATTGTGAAACAAAACCCATTCACGAAGAGTGGACAGCAGCTGGAGTCATAAACACTTAAATATCAGGTATCTTTGTCTCTTCAGGTGATAATCACTGAATAGTAATGACCATTGACACTCCCTCACATACTGGCTTTCAGCCTCAAAACATATCTTTTAAAATTTAAAACACTATATTTTTTTCTCTGAAAAAGTAAGTGGAATGATTTTCACATCATTGTGAAGTAAATGTTCTAGCTTAATAGACTGGTTACTCACAGTACTGTGCATTACTATTAAGTATGAGTTAAATGGCCTTATTTCAGCTACTTTTATACTTTTATTTTCACAAAACCTTCTAACCATGAATAATATTTTTTTTCCTAAAAAATGCAAACATGTAAATTCATTTTGGTCACATATTATTGTAGAGCGTTTTTTGCTGATTACAAGAAAAATACAGGTTGATCAATAATATGTTCTAAGTAGCTGAAAAAAGCACAAATATCAGAGCATGTCCAAAC
>JAUCMU010000097.1:25801819-25823087 GCA_032275025.1 Enteromius treurensis
CCACAGAAGTTCCGCTCCGACTCTGCAGCCCATCAGCACGGAAAAGCCTAGGACGCTCCCAGAAAAGATTCCAGTTATTATTGTTACTGTGGTCAAAAGACTGCACTAAACATTAACATTAAATATGGTTAACAGAACCACTTGAAGTAAACACCAGATTTTTACTGTGTAATTATTTAATTTTTTTTTTTTTTTTGTCATACAGTCTCATTAAAGATAAAATAATAAAGATTTTTATTCAGAAGCTCCTTCTGCTACTCCGGTTGTATTTTTGATAGAAAATAATTATAATTCTCTCTAAATGTAATGTAATGTACTGTGACTGCTAATAATCAAAAACCAACTCAACTGAAAAAGTAGGCTATGTGTCATTTTTCTTTTGTGAAACAATGGTTCATACCACTTAATTTCCCTGTGACTAATTTTCACTTCTGCTAAATTAAAAAGTGATACACTGATCATAATGAATTAATGTAAAACATCAGTTTTGTTTCTTTTCATAGTAAAATTTAAGTTATAACAGCACATTTGAGTCAACTTAATTTTCAGTCATCAGTACTTGTGCAAGGACTTGCATAAATATTGTTTACATTGCTGATGCCTGCCATAGCCAAGAGGTTATATGCATAAAAAGGCTACAACACTTCATCTTAAAAAAAAAAAAAAGTCAAGAAGAGGCTGCACCACTTCCTCTTAAAAAAGAGTCGAGCAGATTTTTCGCTGCTACCTCTATAAAACCACCTTTTAAGACATGCAGGGCCTCACCACCTGATGAGAGGAAAAAAACACAAGAGACAGAGTTACTGCGTCGTCTTCTGAAGCTGTGTATTAACTTAACAGCAAGTAGTAAAAGTTAAAGTATCTCATTTTTATAATCTTTGTCATATCACAAATATGTCATATCACACAGGGGTTCCTGACCCCCAACCAGGGGAAGCATTGTCTAGTCCAGTCCCCAAGTAACGGCCAGGAGAGCAGTCAGAAATTCTCGCGATTCCCAATCCGCAAGTATCGGGTCCTAGCCCCGAATCACGGTCTAAGAAGCTGTTAGAAATGTTGGTTTCAGTCTCACGATCAGGAGAGCCGTCAGAACCCGTTGGTGGCACAGATTTCTCAGAGGTTCCACCACAGGGTTTGACATTAACTTTTTTGCTCACCAGCCACTGTGGCTAGTGGTTTTCCAAATTTACTAGCCACTCAGTACTTGTGCAAGGACTTGCATAAATATTGTTTACATTGCTGATGCTTGCCATAGCCAAGAGGTTATATGCATAACGAGTTGCAAGTACAAAAGGCTGCAACACTTCCTCTTAAAAAAAAAAAAAAAAGTCAAGAAGAGGCTGCACCACTTCCTCTTAAAAAGAGTTGAGCAGATTTTTCGCTGCTACCTCTAAAAAAACACCTTTTAAGACATGCAGGGCCTCACCACCTGATGATAGGAAAAAAACACAAGAGACAGAGTTACTGCGTGGTCTTCTCAAGCTGTGTATTAACTTAACAGCAAGTAGAAAAGTTAAAGTATCTCATTTTTATAATCTTTGTCATATCACAAATAGCAATCAGTGACAATAAATCAATAAAAAATTTAATACATCCAACATTCAAACAGTTACTGTTTCACATTTTATAAATGGCTATGAAACAAATAGTCTTCAAAAACAGTAAAAAAAAAAAAAAAAAAAAAATGTACAAATTGTTGTGACATTTCAGATTATGTTTAATTTCACCATTTTCAAAATTATCATTCTCACCATGTGGTCTATGATTAGCATCCCTAGCCAAAACGATATCACACTCGAGCAGTAGGAAACATTTTATACAATAACATTCACATCACATACTACTGTTAACATGTTTACAAAAACAAAAACTTATATTTATGTACAATTCATACCTAATGAGGGGAAATAAAAAGAAAGAAAAAAACCAAGACAAGAAATGGCTGCTGTGTCTTTTTCTGAAGCTGTGTAATAATTAAACAGCATGCATACGATTGTATGTTCAAGGAATATATAAAATTTAATGTGATTTAACCCATGTTTATACTTTATTCCTGGGTTTTGCCTTACAATTCAATTATTACTGTCACGTCGTCAGGCTGTACTGATTCCAGTGCAGCCGCCTATGCACACTCTCAATCACCTGAGCTTAACCATCTGCACCTGAACCTAATTAGAGACACTGCATATAAACCAGTGGTTCACAATCCTGGTCCTCGCGCCACACTGCTCTGCATATTTTACATGTCTCTCTTTGTTAACACACCTGATTCTGATAATCAGCTCATTAGAAGAGAGCTCCGTGCATGAGCTGTGTTCCAATTGACATGGTCCCTACACAGTGTCCGTTAAACTTCACTTCACTTCGGAACATTCATTCACGAATTTGCACTGTAAATAAGTGAATACTATATAAATTACGTCTCGCACACTTAAATGCACTTTGAATGGAACCTATAAATTCACTTCGAACTGGAATCATGGCGGAATATTCGATCATGGGGGCAGGTGCGAGGACCAGGATTGAGAACCGCTGCTGTATACTATTGTTTCTCCTTTAAGCCCCACCTTCTGAAATGGAACAAAGTTCACTGCGAGTCGCTCGCCTGGCTTCCCTCCACACTAGGATAGCTTTCTTTTCAGAACCTGACTCCTGCTCCCGAACCCTCCTGTCTCCTCACCCCGTGAGAAAGAGACAGCGGGGCAGAGGATCACAGTGCTCCGAAACCAGTGAGCTCACCGTATCCTGGGAAGGAAGCTTCACCCGTCCTCTTCCTGCACGAAGACCAGATGGGAATTCGCACCTTAAATTATCTCGATGATTGTCTCATTTAAGCCAGGTCAGAGGAGGAGTCAAAGAGACACAGCACGCTGTTTCTCTGCCATTTAGATCAATTGGGACTCAGAGTCAACTTTGCCAAGAGCACACTGTCGCCCAGCCAACAAATAATGTTCTTTGGGACAGAAATTGACTCGACCCATATGAGTGTGTCAATTTTGACGGAGCGCTGCATCCATAGTTTGTAACTATAATCCATAGTGACGCATGTTACTCGGGGTAGACAGAGCCTGTGTCTTTGCTCTGCACCCTTGGGAAAACACGCGGTTGCTGCAAAAAAAGAAGAGTCCTTCTCCAATTGCCCAGCAGAAGGAAGGTGATCGTGACAGATGCCTCCAAGACAGGTTGGGGCGCTCTGCACGAGGGTCAGTCAGCTGTCTACACATAAACTGCCTGGAAATGCTGGCAGTATGGCATGGCTGGCACGCCTTTTTGCCACAATTGAAGAACAGCCACATGGTTCGCTCGGATAGTATGACTGTGGTGTCATACATAAATCATAAAGGGGACATGTCATTGAGGCACGTCTACAGATTGTCACCTCGCCTTCTGAGATGGGCACAGTACAATCTGCGCTCGTCACATTCCGGGCAAACTAAATCAGGATGCGGACTTCACGGGGGAAGAGTCCAGAGGAATTGACTTTCCACCCACGAATGACCCAGCAGATCTGGGAAACGTTCGGTGTAGCAGAGATAGATCTATTTCGCTTCAGACAGCAACACTCACTGCCCAGCTTATTTCACGAAGAAGATGGATGCGATGGCCCAGGATTGTCCCAGCCTTCTCCTCTACGCTTTTCCTCCGTTCACACTGATCCCTCAGGTCGTCAGTCAAATCAAAGAGGAATGCAACAGAGTTCTGCTGGTTGCCCCCCTTTGGCAGAACCAGCCTTGGATTGCAGATCTATACATGATGCGGTCAGCCCAGCTGTTTATCGGCTTTGGCGCTCGCTCCAGAGGGTTACCGGTCTCAAAGCAGAGGCTTTTTAGGTGGGATGTAGATGCTATCTCTCTAGCCTACTCTTCTTTGGGCCAGAGCTGCCCCATAGGAGTTAGAGACCATTCAACGAGAGGCATCGGATCACGCCCAAACGTCAAACCTAATCTGCACACCACTCAGTGTAGGCACAATCAAATATGCAGGGCACCTTTCCTCTGCTGCTTATTAGACAGTATTCCCCGGCTTACATTGCTCGGGCTTGCAGACATGTGTAAATCTTTCTCTATTTTTTTTTTTACCACTGCACCAACCTATGGCCGTGCAGTCATACTGCGTGCTTGAATAAGGCTTCATTTAGGAGAAAAAAAAAAAAAAATTTTTTTCCTTAGTAGTACTCGTATAGGCAACGGAAGTAACCTATTTTCTTTTAAATAACTTACTTAAAAGGTTGTGAGTCAGAAGCACCAGACTGTCTTTGCAGAGATAGAATTGCTCCACATCCAGGATAGGGTGCTTTGTCAGGTTTTAAGAATCAGTTCTCCATAAATAAGCTGAACACACTCTAATATTCGGTTTAAACTATTCTGGAAGAGTGTTGTAAGCACAACTTAACCACTGATTTCTAGCAGTGTCTTCTTTTGGAAGCACAAACAAAGCAGTTTCACTTTCACATTGACACAGCGTCACCTGCACATTCCGCTGGCAACAACACTACAGTGAGAATAATAGCTCCATCTTCTTACTTTATGGAAACATTTTGGCAGTGATAAAGAAAAGTGGGGGTCTGGACAAGTCATAACTTTTATAGAGAAATCCCTCCTTGGTTTTTTAACTTTAATCTTTGCAACTTTAAGGATCACAGCTTGTGACACTACAAAGTGAAAGAAAAAAAAAAAGAAAAAAAAAAAGAAAAGAAAAAAAAACGCATGATAATATGACCCCTTCAATGCTTTATGTAAATTACCTACCAGCGCAAAAAAAAAAAAAAAGTGCACTTATCGTTACAGGTGCTGTTCATGCAATTAGAACCACTTCTTGAATGGAATGGAACAAACATGTATAATGTTATTAGATTAGATTCAACTTTATTGTCATTACACATGTACAAGAATAAGGCAATGAAATGCAGTTCAGGTCTAACCAGAAGTGCAATAAGCTGCAAGTGCAGGATAAAGGCATACGTTATAAGTGCGCTTATGGAGGATATGTACAAGAATAAACTAGATAATATTTACAGATGGATGTCCAGTAATTAACTATAATGAGGAATAACAAGTAGGTAAACCTAATGTACAGGTTACTATAGTAATTATGAATATGCAATAGATATGAACATTAATTACAGGTTGTTTTTACTATATCAGGGATTGCCATATGTATAAAAATGTATAATTAGAAATGTACAAGTGTACATGTGCAATGGATATGTACATTTACAAGTGGGTATGTACAGTATAGTGCAATGATTCTGTGCAATATTAAATGTGCAAAATTGAACCGTGCAATGGTTATGGGGATAGTGTGGGGCAAAGTTCAGTAAGGAGACAGCTCTGGGAGAAAAAGCTGAAGGCAGGAGAGAAAACAGTCTGTCGGCAGGGTGACAGGAGTCCTTAAGAATACTGTGTGCTCGACGCAGACAGTGTTTCTTCTGGATGTCCTCAATAGTTGGAAGTGGAGTCCCTGTGATGCGCTGGGCAGTTTTCACCACCCGCTGCAGTGCCTTACGCTCCGCAGCAGAGCAGCTCCCATACCACGCTGTGACACAGCTGGTTAGGATGCTCTCTACTGTGCAGCGATAGAACTTCACCAGGATGGCTGACGACAGCCGGTTCTTCTTTAGTGTTCTCAAGAAGAGTCTCATCGTTGTTGCTGATAAGACAGATAACCGTGGTATCATCTGCAAACTTGATGATGGAGTTGGATCCACGCACAGGTCTGCAGTCATGGGTGACGATGGAGTAGAGGAAGGGGCTCAGCACACAGCCCTGTGGTACACCAGTGTTGAGTGTGATGGTGGTGGAGCAGATGTGGCCTGACCTGATATGCTGTGGTCTGTCGGTCAGAAAGTCCATAATCCAGTTGCAAAGTGAGGTATTAATGTCCAGGTCTCTGAGTTTAGTGATTAACTGAGAGGATATGACAGTGTTGAATGCTGAGCTGAAGTCAACAAACAGCACTCGTGAGTAAGTGTTTTTATTTCATATTTAAGATCAATAATGCTTAAGTTGATCTGGACTGATTGTTAATGGAACTTTTTTCTCAGATGTTTTAATTGGATGTTCATCTAATGTTTTTAAAGGATGCCACTTGTTTCAGAACTTTTAAAAGTAACGTTCCAGCGATGTTTGCAAAATGCTAAAATGTAAGGTTTCCCTAATGTTCGAACCATCAAGAAGAAAAACAACTAAAACTAAACTATAACTATAGACGCCGAATACAGTCAAGATTGCAATTTAAGAAAAAATTCCCGTATGTTGTGGAAAAGTATGAATGATGTTAATGACAGTTTTTCTCAAATGGGAAGGATAAATCAAATGGAAAATGTGCGCAAAATAGCAAAATTCAACTCGTTTTGGCAAACACAACTTTTTTCCTAAATCAACAGATTATGTCAAACTATGACCCTGCATGAACTGAACTGATCAGAATCATGAGATTTGTGTGTTTTTTCTTCACAGAAACGAATTGACCAGTTCAGCGTGTCACAATCGACTCATGTGTCTCAGATGAGCATCTCTGGAGCGACAGAAGAGCCAGCAGAGATCAGGTGAAGCTCAGCACATCTCAGCGCTTGATATAATGTGATGGGATCAATGAATTTCAATTCTGCCCCCCGCTGGCGGATCTGGTCCTGCCCTTTGACCCCGCGAGACAGCCAAAGCTAGGAATAATCCCCAGTGAGAGCGACGGGCCGGGGAAGGCTTTGGAGGCAAATGGTGCGTGAAGAGAAGCATGATGTCGCCGCTCGCACTTTATTCAGCTGCGTATATTGTTGTCCTGCGAAGCGCCTGAGCACCCATCCTGAAAGACAGCCGCCGCATGAACTTACAGCGAGTAAATTTCTCTCTTTCCACACGTTAGCTGCCTCATTTGCTTTCAATCAAAGCCCGGAGCTGAAAGAGACGGCGACGAGGGGAGAAAAAAAAGTGTCAGAGAGTGGAAAGAATGAGTGAAGAGATGAAAGTGAAGCAGTGAGATCTGGCCACTGGATTGGAAGTGACGCGAAAATCATCGTGTTCTGAACCGAGACAGAGACATTCTCCTTCTGATGAGAGAAGATGATCTGCATCAACGTCTTAATAACCCCCAGATCCTTAACCCTGCTCCTGAGGAGTCTGATTGACAGATTAGATCGTCATATCTCCAGATCAACACTTGATTCTCCATCAGTCATTTTCTAGAAGAATCTGAACTTCAGGAGCTTTACCTTCCCTGTTCCTCAGAGGAGCAATGAAATTCACAAGCCTCCAAAGCATCTCACATCTTCCTTGATTTCCTCAGCTCTCAATCAGCATTGCATTTAAAAGCCTTCATTAGCTATAATATACTTTAAAAGCCATTTCAGGGCAAAACTAAATCCATTTCTAATCTTACAGCAGCCTACATTTAGGACAAACGAGAAGGTGGATGGAATAACACTAGATTGACAATAATCTTTCCTTTTTTTGCATAACATTTTTCAAGTGTGTTATATATGTGCATTCATTACATAAACAAATTCATTAAATATTCATTAAATAAATAAATAAAGTTTGGAAAATATGTGGAGGGCAAAAAATTCCTTAAATGTTGCATTGATATTTTAAAGCTAAATGACCAAAAAATATATAATTAGAAAATATATATATATATAAATATAATTTTAAACATTTTAGCAAATACATTTGTTTTAATAATAATAATAATATATATATATATATATATATATATATATAGCCATATGGGTCTGAACTGAAATAACTTAAGTCTACTTTATTATGCAAACATCTTTTTTTTTTTTTGGGAAATTATCTTCAAGTATAAACCTGAAGTCTGATCTTTTGAGGAAGGTTTATTTGTTCCCCTCTCAATCATGACTGGATCTCTTAGATCTCTTACCTTCGGATTCTCCAGGATTCCAGATTCATAACTGTAAAAGAGATTCGTATTGAGTGTTCTGTGTCACAATAACAGAAGTGAAGCATGCAGGTAAACGAGTGTGTTCTTCACCTGATGTGCATGAGGTTTGCGTCCATGCTCCACGGAGCCTTCGGTGTGACAGGAACAGGAATACCGTGTTTCTGAGCAAAAACAACAGACATACTGTATGAGACACACAGGACTGAGTTCCCCACACGATTTTACAAACAATAACAAGAAACAAAATTAGTACAAAATAGTATTTTCTTGTAAAACATACAGCAATTATCTGTTCCCTGTCTGTCAGTCACTGTGAGTTATGTCGTGATGACAGACTGGGGTCTTGCCTAGAGCCCTGATTCGCTCAGCTTAAAAGAAAACGCCAATGAAAATTGGTAAAACAATCCTGAGCCACTACCCTTCATCCGGGTATAAAGAGGCGACAGGTGCAACCACTCCTCAGATCTTGCTTCGGAGCTGCGAGTTTATGCCTGCTGCTTTAAAGTGCTGCAAAGAATAAGAAGCAGAAGTTGTTCTCTGTGGCGTCGACGACATGATCAGCGGTTTCCCTGGCAAGCGAATCCCCTGGGTCTTTCACAAAAGAGCAATTTCTGAACACGGTTGTTTTTTTCAAGATGCCATTTCGGCCGTGTCCTCTTGGGTGCGGGCGTTATCTGTCTCCCAACGACGGCCACGGAGGTTGTCTTCACTGTCTGGTCTCCAGCATTTTGAAGACGCCTTCACAGAGGGAGAATGTCCTCGTTGCGAGGTCATGCCCCTGGCAGCGCTGCGATCCCACCTTGCCGTCCTTCGGTCTGTTCAAGGGTGGTCTTTATGTTTAGTTTGGAGCGCTGCAGGAAGATCAGATGTTGCTTGCTGCATCGAGGGACGGGCTATCGTCAGCCGGGAAGGAAGATGAGGCGGAGCTGCGCCCTTCGGGTGCTTCTGCTACCACTGAATTTGATCCGGAGCTGATGGCCATGCTTGCCCGGGCAAGGGGCTATGAGGACATTCCCCAGGTGGAGAGAGCGGTTGTGGTGCACTTGTGCCCACTTTGGTCGCCTAAGAGATGAGGGACTCGATACAGGTCAGGTTTTTGGATGGCCCCATCTCCCAGGTTGTCGAGGATATAGCAAAGCAGTTCTCGGCAGTCCAGCAACAGACCAAGGAGATCCCGCACATCCTCCCCCGGTGTTATCCTTCATCTGCCGCCCCTCCGCCTCGCCAGTTTCAGAGGCTCCTGGGGCACATGGCATTTGCAGCCGCAGTCAAGCCGCTCAGATTGCTTCATATGAGACCACTTAAGCACTGGCTACACTCCAGAGTCCTGAGATGGGAATGGCGCAGGGGGACACTTCACGTGAACATCATGCCGGCTTGTCGTCGCACTTTTAGCCTATGGACAGAACTTGTGTTTCTACGGGCCGGGGTGCCCTTAGAACAAGTGTGCAGCATGTTGTGGTTACAACAGATGCCTACATGGTGGGCTTGGGCGCCACATGCAACGGGGAAGTAGCTTCGGGGGGTCTGGACATGTCACAGCTCACCCGCCATCTCCTCCTCTGGAGTCAGTCGCAGTTCAGATCACTGCGCAGTGTACATGCTTCAGAGCAACTTAATCGCACAGCCGATACACTTTCACGTCAACTCACATTCCCCGGAGAATGGTGACTTCACCCCGAGATGGTCCAGCTGATTTGAAGTCGATTCAGAGAGGCACAGGTAGATCTTCCCCAGGTGGCAAACCCAGGTAGGGCATCCTCGGCAGTCAGACTGGGCTGAGCAGTTGACGCCAGGATCAGTATCGGTGTGCATGCCTGGGGTCCGGTCTGCCCCTGTACTGGGCTAGATGTCCATTTAGTTGATTCCCTGCGGGTAATCCTCTATAGGATGTGGTCTCCGTAGCGCCCTTTTCAGAAGGTCCGCTTCTCCATCTTGCTAGACTGTACAAAAAATTCAAGAGGCTTTAGCCCCTCTTGTGGAAGGTTGAAATCCCTTTAGGAAGTAGAAAATTGCTTCTTCAGGAACAATAGTTTTGGCCTCTCTGGCAGCAGTGTACTCACTCTGGTCCCTACGGGCAACAAAGTCAGCAAATCTGGTCTGGGGCGATGGGATGGTTACGACCTTTGCATAACCTTTGTCTGACATGCGCCACTTGTAACGGTTTAGGTTATGGCGTTTTCCATTGGACCCCAGTCTGTCATCACGACATAACTCATAGTGACTGACAGACAGGAACGTCTCGGTTATGTATGGAGACGTTATGTCCCCTTGCCACGACCTTGAATCATCGCTGAGAGCTGGGACTCGTTCTCGGCTTCTCAGCAAATCTGATGGGTGGTTGCACCTGTTGCCTCTTTATACCCGGATGAAGGGTAGTGGCTCAGGTCTGTGATATTTCTGATGTGCATTTGAAGTGCCTTTAAGAAATATTTGAAACATATACAGCTGATTCTTTATATATGCAACATATCAGTCTCAGAATGTACAAAGATGACCTCTCAGTCATTAAGACAAAACTAGAGCTGATAGTCAGAGTTCAGACAGCGGGTTGAAGAAAAAGTGATATTATTAAAGACAGAGCTCCATCTGGTGGAGTGAATCAGGACTGAATCTTTCTGTTTGTTAGTAGAGTTGTCTATAACTTTAACTGAAAATAAAACTATTGTTACAAAATAAAAACCTTCGATTTACATAAACATTAACTAAAATACAATATATAAACTTAAAAGTGAAAAAAATACTACATTTTGCAAACTATTAATTTTAGCTACAATTTTAAATTTTGTTTTTTTAAATGTAGCTAAAAAAGTGATTGCAACCACTTACCTTAAAAAATATATATTTTCAGTGTACTAAAACACTGAAATAAAAATAACTGAAATAAAAATAATTCAAATAAAAGCCATGTGTATATATATATATATATATATATATATTAAAATTAAAAAATAAATAAATAAAATATTTAATACAAAATTACTACAATAACCCATTAATAATGTTTTTTTACTCCTAGATGATAACCAAACGCCTTACCTGACAAACAAATGTTTCATAGGAATTATGAGTGGCAATATTTTACATATAATTCAATTAAAATAAATATTTTTTGAGTGAACGATCATCAGGATTCAGTCTTTGTGATGAATTTTGTAATTGTACAGACATTTTACATTGTTTGTGATTGCTTTTTGATGCTGTTGTTGTTTTGGAGCAATATATTAAAATAATTTCATGCAAATAACTGAATTAATCAAAGGTAGTAATTTCTAACTGATAAGATAAAGTTTAACATAACTGAAAAGAGAAAATTAAATGATAGTAATTAAAAATAGAAATGTCCATGACTTTTGGGGTCTTGAGGTCTAGAAATCCCACTTCTCAAATTCTCTATAAAAATCTTCCTCATTTTAAGATGTTTGAGCTCACTTCAAAGTCATTTTGTGCCCTTTTCTGCCTCAGCTGGGAACCACTGCTGTAGAAAGAGATAACAAACGTGTGCCTTCATATTAAAACCCCTGAGATCTGTACCTCTGCGTACTCCATCAAGTCGCTCCGGCCCCGGAAGCGCTGGTAAAACTCTGGGATCCTCCACGGAGCGATGACCTGAGAGAACAGAGGATGAGATGATCAGAGACGGCTGACGAGAGCTTTGAGAGACTGGTGATGATCAGAGCTCACCTGAACCGAAGGATAGAGTGAGTAACACGCCAGCTCGAAGCGCACCTGGTCATTCCCCTGCAGCGCACACACACACACACACACACACACGTGTGTTCAACACTGATAATAAGCAGAAATGTTTGTTGAGCAGTAGATCAGTATATATGAATGATTTCTGAAGATCATGTGACACTGAAGACTGGAGTAACGATGCTGAAAATTCAGCTGAACGTCACAGAAATAAATTAAACCTTAACACAGATTCACACAGAAAACAGTTGCTTTACATTCCAAAAAATATTTCACAATTTTTGCAGTATTTTTGACCAAACAGATACAGTCTAAAGTCACAGTGACTGCATATTATTCTGTTACTAGGTGTTTGGAGCTCAGTCTGGAGTAGGGTTATTCCAGTATAAAGTTTGAAGTGAGCACCTTCCCCGTGGCTCCGTGAGAGACATACTGGGCTCCTTCTCTCTGGGCGATCTGCACCTGTCTGCGGGCGATGCAGGGCCGGGCCAGAGATGTGCCCAGCAGGTAACGGTCCTCATACACAGCGTTAGCCTGCACCGCGGGCCAGATAAACTCCTGAACAAACTCTGAGCGCAGGTCCTCTATCAACACCTGAACACACACACACACCCTTCATCAGTACAGAGTCAGTGTGCTCCGAATACACACACAGACACAGACACACATTCACTCTGACACTCTCACACACACACACACACTCTTTCTCTCTCACACACACACACACACACACACACACACACACACACACACACTCATGTAGTGTCTCCATGTTTTCTGGGGTCTCTCTCTTCATAGGTGTAATGGTGTTTCTACTGTACAGACTGTATGTGGTATTGTCCTACACTCACCCTACACCTAAACCTACCCCTTACAGGAAACACAACACACTTTTAGATTCTCAAATAAACACCATTTAGAATGTTTTTTAAATCTTTTGAATTACGGCAACACTGAAAATGTCCTCATAAATCACCTTCATATTGTAATATACACATTTGTGTCATAAACCTCTTAAACACACTGAGACTCACTCACACACACACTCATACACACACACACATTCACACTGAGACTCACTCACACACTCAGCAGAGTCCTCACCTTCTTGGCTCCAAGTTTCTCTGCTTTCTTGCGCGCAGCATCAAAGTCCTCGTCCTGCCCAATATTGGCCTTCAGTGTAATAAAGAGGAGGATTACGCTGTTAATCATACCTTGGGAAACTTTTAATGCAAGCAGCTTCAGGAGACGTTTGACTGTATAATCCAAAAACAACACTTTTGTGAAAACTCAACTTTTGGTCTTTGACAGTGAAGGAAGGTAGTTTGACATTGAATGTCATGGAACATGTCATCCTCTCGTGGCAAGAATAAAAACAGATTATTTTTTAAATGTAATAATTGAAGATCAAACAATTTTTTTATAAAAACTTCTGAATTCAATTAAATATTTGTTCCTGTAAAGGCAGATGCTTCATGAGGTGATGAAAGACAATAATTAGTTACTTTTAAAAGAATCCTTTCAAAATAAAAACAAGAAACACTTACTAAAAAGGTAAATATTTCATTTGTGGGCCTCTGTGTTATTTAACTATTAACAAGCAACAGAGAACCATGAACATGCAAATATCTTTTTATTTTTAAGGTTTGGTTGACACAAAAAATTCAATAAAATACAATATTTTATACAATAAAAAAAATACAAATTAAAGTAAATTATTATGATAAGTTAAATTATAATAAATATAATAACAAAAATTAAATGAAATTAATTATCTTATTTAAAAAATCTAAACAAAACTGAACAAACAATAAACATCCACTTGCATTAAAAGCAGAGCTGAACAAGTTTTGTTCAACAAGAACAGTACAGAATCTACAGCAACAGCTTGTGATTTCTGGAAGATGAACGGATGGTCTTTAACACAGAGAGGAACTTGTCTTGTGTAGACCTTTGACCTCTGGTCTAAACCACAGCTAATCTGAGCAGAGAGGCAGTGTTGATGGGATCGTTCTAGTTGTTCATAACGCAAACCGGTTCAGCTCTCAGCGTCTCAAACCAAATATTATTTACTGTGTACTTCCTCGAAGCGTTGGAGGAAGTCTCACGGTGTGGTGAATAATCACGGAGCATTCTTCTCTTCTATTATATTACACAGCTTAAGTGTTTGTGACATTACAACTCATAACTGATCAATTCTGCAAAACCTTTTTTCCTGTTTATTATTATGATTCTATTTTCAATAAATTAAAAAATAACATAAAAACACACAGACAGACACAAAAATAGTACCTAAATTATACTAAAATAACACTACACCTCTACAGCTGTGTTTTCAGAACAAACTTTATAATCTTGCTGTTATGGGAGCAAAACTGTCAATATCCATAACTATCATAAACACTATCAAGACTAGAAAAAAACAGTCACCTCCATAGGGCAAAATAAATATGAAATACCATCAGCCAAAAATATCAGGCTTTATTCTGCGATAACAACCTGCTAGCTGTACATTATCCCATTTATTGCATGGCTCTTGCCCAAAAACTAAATAATAAAACAATAAATAATATAATGTAAAACAATAATAAGTAATTGTTTTAACCTGGGAGTCGGTCGAGTCGTATTCTATCCACTGCTGAAAACATTTGTTTTCCCGTACAAAGTCCTCCAATTTAATCCACAGGATGACGCTGAACTGTCAGCGACAGCGGAGCGATATACTAACGCCGAGTTCAGACTGCATGATTTTAGCCCCGATTTTGAGTCGCCGACATGTTTTGAGAAGTCGCAGACAATTCGGTGCTCGTGCACACGAGTGACAATCACACGGTTGTTATCTGGGAATAACAAACCATAGAATTTGGCGACTGGCCAATCGGGATCGAGTATTCCATGAAGCCGTGTAATAATATAAAATAAATGAAAATATAATATAAAAATTTATAATATTACAAATAAGAACAAAACTATTTTTTTTACTTATTTCCAAGGCAACATTTCTTATTTTCATGTAGTTTAACTTTATTCGCAAAACGAAAACAAAAATTATTAATAATTATTGTGGAGTGATAATAATCACGGTGTCCTCAGAGGATGTGTTAGTGTGTGTCCTGAAGCGAAGCTGCTGAGCTCCTGATTCAGACGACTGAGGACAGCTCTATTGTTCTTGACGGCTCAGATATGATCACAGTATTGTTCCTCTCTGAACACACTCATCTCAAACCCAAACCCAAGCGCAGATGATTCATGGCTGCTAGTGAGAAAAACGCTTGCTGAGCAAGTCTTCACAAGCCTGGGCTCAGTACGGGAAAAAAATCCTTTCACAAACCTGCCTCTCTGCTAACCACGAGTATGTGTGTGTGTGTGTGTGTGTGTGAGGGACAGGAGTTACCAAGTAAGCTATGACGTCATAGCCCTGCTCCTTCAGCCACAGCAGAATACATGAGGTGTCCAGACCCCCGCTGTAGGCCAGAACCACAGAGCCCTTCGACATCTCGCCGCTTCTGTATGGGGCCGAGTTTCAGGGAACAATATTAAAATTTGAAAAATGGGATAACAAAAAAAAAACCACATTCTGAAGATAAATCATATTCTGTATTTTATTCATGCTTTGGCAATACTGTAACAAATATCATGCCAATAAATAATACACACACACACAAGGATCACTTCAGTCAAAATACAACACTAGACCTCAAAATATAATTTTTTTAATCATTTATATAATTTAAAGTTTACGTTTGCCACACAGTTTAGAGAAAACATCCATTGCAATCCTGAGACTTTTTTAAAGCTAGTTGCAACAAAGAAACATTTCTCATTTACAATAGGTTTTAATTTAAATCAATTAATTTAATTTAAACTAAATTTACATGAAAAAGTATATATATACTTAAAGGAAATATAGAATATCTTAGGCTACAATATGTATACTGTGTCATTTTTCATTAAGATGGAATTAAAAATAAAGTGAACTAACGTGAAATAAATAAATAAAATAAAATATTTAAAAAAAATAATCATTATATAAAATATAAATATAAATACTTTTATTTCAGCTGATCCCCAGGGCAATATTTCTAATTTCTATTTTCTATTTATTTGAAGCTGATGTATTAACATAAGTAAAAACAAATGAATGAAAACTACATAAGAATTTAGTTAAAATCAACAAAAACTAATAAAAATGACAAAAACGCATAACAAAATCACTAAAACTTTAGCTAAACTTCACATGAAAAATAAATTCAAAACATCAACCAAACTACAGTGTTATGTATGAAATAATAAGACGAGAATCTGCAGAGATATGATCATTACTCACTGTTCAGTACAACCACCACCTGCTGCTGTAAACAGACACCGAATAAATCACAGCAGATCCATATTCACACGAAAGTATGAACACATAATACATTCAATCCAGTAACTCACCTAAACACAGCAGGAAATAGAAATGAATTAGAGATCAGACGAGTTCAGCTCAGAATCCGGATCCAGTTGAACCGCTCGCGTCCGCGTGCTCCGCTATGACTCACATGCGCTAAGCCCCGCCCCCGGACACACGAGCCAATCACACAACGCACTTTACAGAGATATATACTTTGATTTGCATTATCCTTGATTAGTGAATTACTTATGTTTATTCGTAAATCAACATGGTCTAATATTTATTTTACAGTCAATTAAGAAAATATAAATGTTCCCTTCACAGTGGAAGTGATGTATTTCCTCCTGGGATTTTAAATAGTAACATGATTAATTGATTGCAGTTAATTGTTTATTTGAAGTGGTTATTGTGGTACAGTTGTACTGATGTATGAATAAGAAAATTACTTCCTCACAGGAAATGAATACAGCAATATTTCACAGAAATACACTCTAAAAAATGGCCGGGAATTTAACTGTAAAAAACATTGAAAATGCTACGGTAAAAACCCGTTAAATGGTTAATGGTAAATTCCTGTTAAATTTACAGGGAAACACTGTAAAATGACATTCCCAGAATTCCCTGCATTGCATTTTAAATTTTTAAGTTTTTTCTTTGAAATAACTATGTTTCTTCTTAGTTATTTTGTATCAGTTATGTTTATTAGGGTTGTAATGTTGTTAAATGAATGTTTATTGCCCATTTTAGTTTAATAATTCCATGATAGCGTTTAGTGCTTGTGTAAATGACACTGAGCACCTTCTATATTTTACTATTTAAAAACTTCTTGTGATGAGCTTTGGTTCATCATGACACTTTCACTAAACCACCTGCATTTGGTAGTTATCAGTGTATTTCAAGTGAACAAAATAGATTTCAGTATTTTAATAGTTTGGTATATTAACATAACATCAAATATTATGGTTTCTAATTAGTATTTACGATATTTAACTATACATTTTAAATAAAACTGTAAAACAATTGACAAAACAAAAACGTTGATATTATATTTTTCAATTTTTTGCCATAAAAGAAATATCGGTTTTACCATTATTTAACGTTAGAATTTCGGCAACCCCAGCTGCCGGTATATTACCGTAAAAACATATTTAATATTTTATTTTTTGTGTATAGTGTATTAAGAGACTATAATGATGTGTGTGTCAGATTTATCAACATCTGCAATCTGTTGATTTGTGTAATTCAAGTCATTGCATGTAATCTGAACATATTTGAAAAATATATTTAATGGTTAGAACATAACGCATACCATTGAGGGATATATATATACATATATGATTATATATCAGATATAATTTTTTATATATGGATGTAGGACACTTCAGTTCATTTAAGCAGAAATAGCTAAATATAGTAAACTGTGACATATTATACCCAAAAAACTTCATACAGTAAACTGATTAAAACATGGGACCAAAGGTTATCCAGACACTTTGACCCCAGCAAGCTTTGCTGAAGTGTTTTGCTTTAATTGTTAGTGACATCTTCTTCCACCACAGACTGAACACAAGCATTACCTGGTAACTGGTCGAGATAACATGATATCATCTAAATTAAACTCAACAGATGACAGATACGCAGCATAATTCATAACATACCTTTCTATCAAAGTTATTTGATATTATTAAGATAATTTTTTCTGACAGTTAACTCTGAATAATAAGCACACACACATCATCAACAAAAAAGCAATGAAGCAATCCTATTTTTTCCCCATATTTGCAATATGACATCTCATGACCTGTCCTTATACTTTAATGCAAAAAACCCTTCATTCAATATTCATGTCAGTGCTAAACTGTTTATGAACAAGATATTTTAATTTAGTTCATTTCTTTGAAGGCAAGCAGCTGGAGTCCAATGTGTTTATAAAGGAAATTAAGTCATAAAAAGGAAAAGACGTGTTAAAAATTACATGAATTTTAAAAGCACTTCATTAAAACAATAAAAAGACCAACAGAACAAACATGGCCGTTGCATGATATCTGATAACCGCTTTTTATAAACAATCTAAAATGAACACTGCATATCAACTATACATAATTGATAACATAAAGCTGACATAATTGATTTTTTTTAGTATTGTTTACTTTAATAAGCCATGCTTCAATAAATCAATATATATTTTTCCATTACTTTAACAGGTCAAAATCAGCAACTGAACTTAAGAAAAAGGTGGATAGTTTTACAGTGCAAAAAAATACATTTAAATTATTATTTAAAATTATAATAATCCTTTCAATTTCATTTTTAAACTATAATGTTAGCGTTTAGATCATCAAATAACTTATTTTTAATTCTTTTTTTTTTTTTAAGCTACATGAGAATTGAAGTTGGTTTAAAATAATTTAGTTTAATTTATAATGAGAACAAAAACTTAATTTGAATATAGTTAAATACTAAAGGCAGAGAAAGAATGCAAGTTAAGTTGAAACGGACAAATGTACTTGATCTCTCCAGATCTAGAAATCAGACTTATAAAACGAGGCTCTCATGAGGTTTTCTTCTCTTCTCCAAACTTTTAGGAGGTGAATTAAGACAAGAACCATCTTGAACATATTATATGAATGCATCTCCCTAATCAAGAAGCAGATGAACTGAGACGATACCAACAGTGCCTGTAAAATCAGCATTAACACTTACTACGTTTATGGCTTACAATTGACTGCATCAAGTACTGTGTTTACATAGTAAACTGCAATAGCAAAACGACGTGGATGCACAAACACTTTTCATTTACAAAACGCCACACAAACACATTTACATCATTTGTTGGTTTTGCTTTATTTTTCAGCCACGATCTGAAAAACCAAATTCAAAAATACAATATAAACTTTTGAAAAAAAATCAATACAGTGACTTGTCTTTCTTAGACTCAACAGAAAACACTTGGGTAACCGTTCCGTCCGTCCGTCCGTCCGTCCGTCAAACTCGCCCGAGACGCCTACAGTTCAGAGTTCACAGACGTCTGATGCATCAGCTCTTCAGGAACATCACCCAACTGAAGCATCCCATAAAACACGTGAAAGAGTCCAGGGAGAGGAAGATCTGATGCGCTCCGTTTCATGTACATCTACATCTCTCTCACAGCGCTTTTACACATCCCGGCGAACGCTTTTCCATAAACACGGCTTCATTACTAAACACAAAACGAATCAGAAACGAATCGGAGTCTCCCGGATTGCTGCAAATAAAACTCCAGGATTTAACAATGCCCTAAAAATGAAGAGGAGCTCCGGGTCTCCTCACCACTCCTTCTTCTTCTCGTCCATGGAGACGCCGCCCGGGCCAAGAGCCACCACCAGCAGCAGTCCTCCGATGACCGAGGTGGTCTGGAAGAAGTCGTACTTGAGGAAGTCGTGCATGGGTTTGTAGGCAGGCACCGTCCAGAAGGCGTTGAAGTAGATGTTGATGGCCAGGAGCCACAGAACCAGCGTCAGAGCTGCCAGCTTGGTCTTCAAGCCCACCGCCACCAGCACGATGAGCGCTGTTCCCACCATATTCTGCAGGATCTGATGGACAGAAAACTGCTCTATTTAGTTCTCAAAGATCAGAACTTGTGCTTCGGCAAAAAACAGCAGCAGCAACATATGTCAAGATTGCTTCTAATGCAGTAGTGCTCCAACACGAATACGGTGTACCCCAGGGCTCCGTTCAGGGTCCCATTCTGTTTGCATTATAAATGCTTCCCCTTGGTCATATTATGATATACGATTGGATCGTAACTAGGCTGTAAGTACTGCTGATCAGCAGATCAAAAGTTTAAGGGGGCCATATGATGCGATTTCAAGTGTTCCTTTCTCTTTGGAGTGTTACAAGCAGTTCGATACGATCCCTAAAGTCTCAAAACCAAAGAGATATTCTTTATAAAATTTCTGATTCGTCCACACCCCCCCAAAAGAGCTTGTTTAAACACGCCTCCACTTCTCTCCGTCACAGAGTGGGTTCATTTTCAAATGTTTCCACAAAGGAAGGAGGCAGAGCTATTATTCTGGCTGTAGTGTTGCTGCGGGCGCCATGTTCTGGAGACGCTGTGTGTAAACCACATAAAATAATGTCCTTTTTAGCAGCATCATATGATCCCTTCAGGGCTATATCCTTAAAAATAACCCAGATGATTAAAGGGTTAGTTAACCCCAAAACGAAAATTGTGTTGCTGTCTATGGAGGGACAGACAGCTCTCCGATTTCATCAGAAATATCTCAATTTGTGTTCCGAAGATGAACGAAGGTCTTACAGGTTTGGAACGACATGAGGGTGAGTAACTAATGACAGAATTTTCATTTTGGGGTGAACTAACCCTTTCAGGTTTATCTGAAGGTGCCAGAGAGCTCTGGATCTGACACATCGTGTGCTGAACCTGTTGAGACTCACAGAGAAGAAGCTGGAGTCGAAGTGCAGCAGCGTCATGAACATGAGCACCAGAAGCACACGGCCGCCGAGCTGCATGTACTGCTTCGGAGAGCTCTCTCCCATCGACGGCACGCCGGCAAACATGCTCTTCCCCACGGAGCGGGACTCAGCCAGCAGCAGCAGCAGCCCTCCGCCCAGAGCCAGATTCCTGCACACACACACACCTCACCTCAGTTACCTGTTCAAACTCCGCGTCTATGCTCTCAGATGCAGCTGTACATACACGAGAGATGCATTTAAGTCTTTTTTATGCATGCATTTGTGTGAAGAAGATCTGATGACTTTATGTGTAAATATGCAGCAGATCATCAAACAGTGGAAATACCTTATTACTCACTGTTATCATAACAAGAGCAGTGTTTCTGCACTGAAACAGGAAACATGGAGAGTCCTTTCTGACCAAAGTAATATTAGCAATGACTGAAATACTGGGAGTTACTGCTGCATCTTGTGTCACAATGTGCTTTAATAATCAGTCCTTCAGATCGGTCCTGAACACACACCACACAGGTTTATATTAAATTTAAGTTGTCGTAACTACCTAATTGTTTTAAGGATTGAGTTTTGTTTTTTGTTAATTGAAGTAAAGTAATTGTCCTGTTAAAGGATTAATCACACCCAAAACAAATGTTTTTGCTTACATAATATGAGTGCTGTGTGTGTATACATATATACAAACACACATACACATATATAAATATATATTTCAGAAAAATGTTAGGCTTATTTAACATTTTTATTTATAAATTAAATACACATGTAAATATTTTCAAAATATATACTGTATATTTTTTATATATGCATAAT